>JACXGI010015802.1:0-16898 GCA_016801175.1 Esox masquinongy | reverse complement strand
CCCCCCCCCCCCCAGAATACAAAAGAAATATATACAGCTCCGGAAAAAATTAAGAGATTACTGCACCTTTTTCTTTCCTTTCCAAAAATGTCGAAAAGGAAGGTTTTGAGTGAGGAACAGAAGGGTTAAAATTAAGAGACCACTGCAAATTGAATGCTTCCGTTCCTCACTCAAAACTTTCCTTTTCAACTTTTTTGGAACGGAAATAAAAAGGTGCGGTGGGCTCTTAATTTTTTCCAGAGCTGTATATAAGTGCAGCTTCAGTCAAAGATGCATTCCAGGGCATTTGTGAATAAAAAAAACAATTTTAATTATTCACCTCAGTTAGCCATGAAATTCTGAGTTTGAGTTTAAACTAATGTTTATGATTACGTCAGCATATACAACAGTATTTTTCAGTAATATTCAGGGACCCATTCTGTCTCAAATGCGTCAACTTACACCAGAAATTGCTGAATGTATAACTTAAAGGACAACTCCTTTCAGTGAAAGTCAGTGGTGGATGGGTAAACTGTATTTACATGGTATCTTCCTCAATGCTACATGTTTCCTTTCTCTGCCACCCCCAACCTTCTTGACCGTAAATATGTAAGCACTTCCACAGAAAGTCTTTAGATACATGAAACTGCCTTCTAACGTTAGCCAAAAGCGTGTTCATAGGGAACAGAGGAAACATGAATAAATGTTCCACTGTCGAGAACATCAACTCAATCTTTAATATTACATTCTCCATTATAGTCCTGCTGTCTTTGCTTTTCCTGCAAGTCTGTATTTTTGTGTTTACTTTCCCGGTGTATGACCGCTTTGAGGCTTCCTCTCTCTATCCACCCACTTTCTCCAGCCAGTGAGAGCAGTGCCCGGGATTAAGCGGTCTCAAAGCGCACTTAAAATGTATTTTTTATCTGACGCTGTGCCGTAGTAATGTTTTTATTTCTGCAGCTAACGGTGCGTCGGACGTACCGCTGGGCAACCCTCGCCATCTGTCTCTGCATCCCATAGTAGCCAGGGCTAATGGGCTGACTGGGCCTCTGCACTGCAACGCTCTGTTCCCATCCACCATCAGCAGCACTGCAGGACGGAACCAAAGGCTCCAGTGGAGTGCACTGCTTTGTTTTAGACATCAACACCCTGTCTGTCCATCCATCAGCTGTCCCCACTGTGCAAAACAATCTGAAAGACGTCTTTTCAACCAAGATAGATGCATTTTCATCGTCTTTTGCTTGTTGGGTTTTGTGATTCTGTGTAATGCTTTTTAAAAAGGGACTTGAATTTTGGGAAGAATACAAACTTGACTGTAAATCTTTTGAACTCTCAGAAGACGCAAGGCCTTTATTTAATCAAAAATCATGTGGATAGAGGCACCAAGGGAGCGTGGGAAAGCTGACAGCCCTGATTTACGACTAGAGAACCACCCCCAAAACACCAGGCTGGACGACCAAACATCTCATCGCACTCTCACTTGGCTGGTAAGGCTAAGTTTGTGCTGGATTTTTCACACTTCTTAGGGAAACAAGTGATGAGAGGAGGTTGATTTAAGCTGTGATTCAATGCTGCTGTGCTGTTTGACATACAGTAGGAATCAAGATTAAGAGCATCAAACACACTAACCAACTACTTAGCCTACTTGTAGTTGTCTAAAGACACTCAAAGGGATAGTTCACCCATTCAAAATTACACATTGGTGTAAATACCCATTCCTATATAAGACATTATTATATTAAGATTTATCCCAGGATCATGTTTAGAATACTTTTTGTTAAACATCACAATACATTTTTGATTCTTCTGATATTTTAGCCAGGTCAATGCAAATATTAGTACTTATTAGTACTAGACTTGAATCCAATTAGTATAAAAATGTTAGCAGAAACAGTGCTTGGGGAACAACTCCACAGGCCTTACAAATCTACAAATACAACCCATAGGATTTGTTCTGAGGTCAATAATGGGGAACCCAATGATTCTGTGCCACTGGGACCACTTGGAACATACCTCTTATTCATTACCAGAGTAAAGAGGCCTCCTGGATACGCTGCAGAGAATGGAGGGCCATTTACCAGCTCACACTGTGGGCGGCTGAGTGTAGGCACAGGAACTGTAGAAGTACACACCCAGGACCATTTTACCTGCCATTAGTGATCTGTCTGTACAGACTAGGTGTTTTAACATTCACACAGAAAAGGTAGTTCCATCTCTCCAACTGTCACTTCAGAGTTGCCTGCTAAATGTCAATTATAATTGGACAGGAGGACATTAGCCTTGTGATTAAATTATATGTATATTGGAACCAGATCCAATTCGCCTTGTACCAAACAGGCCTTCAAGTGTACAGTAAAGCATGTTTGTACAGTGGGTGTGTGTCCTTCATCCCAACTGGATCTGCTGCCTTCCCTACACATGGAACCTGACATCAATGCTCAGTGTGGAATTCCTCCATGGATGAGCACTGCGCTCTCTTATATACAGTACAGTATGTGTGCATGTATGTACAGTGGATATAAAAAGTCTACACACCCCTCTGAAAATGCCAGGTTTTTGTGATGTAAAAGAATGAGGCAAAGATAAATCATGTCAGAACTTTTTCCACCTTTAATGTGATCTATAATGTGAACAATTCAATTAGAAAACAAACTGAAATCTTTGAGGGGGAAAAATAAAAAACTCACAATAACCTGGTTGCATAAGTGTGCACACCCTTATAACTAATACTTTGTTGAAGCACCTTTTGATTTTATTACAGCACTCAGTCTTTTTGGGTAGGAGTCTATTAGCATGGCACATCTTGACGTGGCAATATTTGCCCACTCTTGTGTGAGTTTTTGCAAACTTCAGCCGGGCTTGGTTGTTTTTCTTTGTAAGAAAAGGCTTCTGTCTTGCCACCCTACCCCATAGCCCATTCATATGAAGAATACAAGAAATTGTTGTCACATGTAGCACACAGCCAGTACTTGCCAGAAATTCCTGCAGTTCCTTTAATGTTGCTGTAGGCCTCTTGGAAGCCTCCCTGACCAGTTTTCTTCTCGTCTTTTCATCAATTTTGGAGGGATGTCCAGTTCTTGGTAATGTCTCTGTTGTGCCATATTTTCTCCACTTGATGACTGTCTTCACTGTGTTCCATGGTATATCTAATGCTTTGGTAATTCTTTTGTACCCTTCTCCTGACTGATATCTTTCAACAACGAGACCCCTCTGATGCATTGGAAGCTCTCTGCGGACCATGGCTTTTGCTCTGAGATGCAACTAAGAAAATGTCAGGAAAATCCTATTAGAACAGCTGAACTTTATTTGTGATTAATCAGAGTCACTGTAAATGATGGCAGGTGTGTAATGACTTCTATTTAACATGAGTTTGAATGTGATTGGTTAATTCTGAACACAGCCACATCCCCAGTTATAAGAGTGTGCACACTTATGCAAACAGGTTATTGTAAGGTTTTAATTTTTCATTTTTCCCCCTCGAAGATTTCAGTTTGTTTTTCAATTGAATTGTTCACATTATAGGTCACATTAACAGTGGAAAAAGTTCTGACATTATTTATCTTTGTCTCATTCTTTTACATCAAAAAAAACCTGGCATTTTCATAGGGGTGTGTAGACTTTTTATATCCACTGTATGTGAAGGAGGCTGACATGGGACAATAAAACAGCCTAATCCACTTTCCCCCAGCTTAAGTCCAGCACAGGATTGCTGTCAAATATCTGTGTGTGTGGGCTAACTCGGTGTACTGCTTTTACTGTACTGCTTTTACTAAAAGAATGGCGTGGGGGGGGGGTAAGGCGCTATGAGGAAAACAAGCAGGGATAGAGTGAGAAAAATGTACATATTTCCAATATAAACACAGGGAGGCTGAAATAAGGACATACTTTATTAATTTAGTGTATTTATTCACACAACAGACAAATAAAAAACAAAAACTCCAGATAAAATACAGTTACACAAGGCAAGAAGTGCAGGAGGGGTTGCTAGAGAGGGAGGCTAGAGGGAAACAAACGGGTAGAAATACATAGGTGCGAGACAAACTGCCTTTAATTTCCTACATAAACAGACAGAATCTGAAATAAAGACAGTTTATTATTGTACTTGCACAAAAGACAAAAAGAAGATAAATAGTGCAGCTAAACTAGAATAAAACAAGGCAAAAGTGTAGGAATGGTTAGAAAAAGTAAGGCAGTAGACAATGCAGCAAGATCAGTAATATAAATTAGAAACAACAGAGGTCCAAAGATCGAACCCTGTGGCACGACATGGTATATCCAGGCCACAGACGATGCATCACCATTCACATATCCTCTATCATACAGTCAGGGATGGGTAGGTTACTTTTTAAATGTAATCCGTTACAGTTACAAGTTACCTGTCCATTTGTAATCAGTAACGTAACTTTTTGATTACTCAAACTCAGTAACGTAATCTGATTACTTTGATTACATATTATGAGGCATTATAAGACAAATAGGAATAGCCTATAACAAATTAAACACCTTTTGCGAGATGAATCAATGTTACAGTTTACATAGCTGGCCACAAACGGAATTTGCATTTTACCTTATGGGTTACATACAGTGCCTTTGGAAAGGGTTTCTAAACCATTGCTTTCTACTTCAATATGATTGGGCTGCATCTCTACATAACACGGTAAATGTCTGTCAGATGTTCAGCTATTCCAATTAATAAAAAAAAACATTGATCTTCCACAATCTGATTTTTTATCTGAACATAACCCAAAATCTAAGGATGTGTTAACCAATTCTGTTATTTGTGTTTTATTCATGTTTTTTATTTCTTCAAAACATCGTTTGAAAATTAATGGCAATTTCCCGAAAAGGGTATTGACATTATTGCAGAGGCATCGCTATAAGGATCACAATACATTCGGGGCTATAGCCCCGTTTCATAAGATCTGGCCCCGGACGCCCAGGCCTAACGACGCCACTGCATTATTGTATATCAAAATCAGAATATCCGTAGCTTTTCGCGCGTAGCTACACTAAATCTGCAGTAGTCTGATGTTTTGCTCCACAACCACCAACATTGTCAAAACGTTGCAGAAACCCCAGGCACGCGAAATCGTGCACACCCGCGTACAAATAAGTTTTACCTGCGCGAAGGTAACCGGCAATTAGGGCCACCAGCGATGGATTTTCAAAAAAATAAGAAATAAACTGTGATTACACATCCGCACTGTTAGCTTAAAGTCAATGTCGTCAGCAGCCAATGATAACCCAAGAACGCAATTTTCTGAGATACAAAGAAAGCAGAATCACTTGGCCTACATGGAGTTGAGGTGGCTGCATCAAATGCAAATCATCATCCTTTGGCAGAGTGCTTCCCGTCCCGACACACAGTTTCTCCTCAAATATCATTATATGTTTTATGTTGAAGGCAGCGCCATGTTACAGCTATCTAACAAATAGTTGCCTAATCTTCTAAACAATTCCTGTCTGAAAAAGGTAGGCCTATCGCCTTGTTCTGAGAAAGGTGCGTCAATAGTACATAACTAAATCACATTTTATTTGGTTCGGCTAATATTATCGTAGATATACTCTGTTTTACCAGCCATTCAACCAACCAAAGCCGGAGAAAATTAAAGTAGCGCTTCATCGGTCACTAATCTGGTTGTGCGCGCCCACCTTTGCGCGCATGACGATCACACAACAGAGACGCGCAACTGTTATTTGGGTTCAAATGAGGATGTGTTTAAAACATTAAATAAAAAATCAAACATGCAACGTGTCATAATTATTTCGCGCATCTATTATTTTTCAATTGAAGTAATCCAAGAAGTAATCAAACATTTTTTCTTTTTTTTGCACAGATGTAATTGGTTCTGCAAACAATCATCTCTCACAAAATGTTGCCGCACGTGTTTTGTGCACTCAAGCACGGATCGCTTTGTTGTAGTGTTGCTGTGGAACAGCTGAGCTGTCTAGCTATCACTGACTTCCGAAATAAGGCAGTTCTTGCTTCATTTAGACTTGTTCATTATGATAAGAAAAGTCTATAGCTAGTTATACGAAGTGGCTGCTTCTGGCTAGACTGAATGTAATAGAGGTTTACATTATCAAACGTCAGAAATGCCACTTCATTTGATGCCACAGTACAGCATTTTGATTTGTTAAATACAAAAGATTACAAATAATGCACACTTCAATAGGATGATATGCTCCTTCCTTCCAAAGCCCAACTTTGAATGGTAGGTGTTGTTCCAGGCTTGTACGTGTTGTGTGCCATAACCTGGGGATAAGGTTAGTTCATTGATGAACACTGGAATAAATTCAACGCAGCAGGTAATATTTCAAAAGTGCCAAATGCATTGAATAAATTTAGAAAGATAACAGGCACTGGTGAAGTGCCAGAGGGTGCACATGCTCGGGCCTGTGAGGCTTGGTAGCTCCATTCCATGGCTTTGTGAAAGTTGTCAAATGTACCTCACTACAAAACAAATTAAGAGAATGGGCCTTGAAGTCAGTTCATCTCGGTCATGGTCATTATATTTTATTATTAAATGCAATTTTTAAATTGTAATTTTTTTTCATTGCATAACAGTCACCAAAAGTATTTACATTTATTAATTGCAATAAATATTTGATTCACATATAAAACCTCACTGAACAGTTTAATTGTAATTTTATTGATTTATTTTTATTGTAAAGATTTCTGGGAAATTATGCAAACACTGTCTAACGATTTTAAGGCTCTATTGGTTTGCCCTATCCTAGTGTTAGAAGTCTATTTCATCAGCTTCAAGCTGGATACAACAAACAAAAGAATTTAGACTAAATAGTAATACAAATGTTTACATTTAAGTACAAAAGTGGTGTTCAGAATCTAAATGTGAAAAAGGAGGCAACTAAAATGCCAAAATGTAACATCTACGTGTCTTTATTCTCAAAGAACTGAAGGCTTGTTTGATTTCCATAATCAAATGAGTAAGCAATTCTATTTTTTGAGGTCGCAGCGCCATTTGATTTAAACTATCTGACCTGTCATATTATCTTGTACTGGGCCTACAGTCTAATAATACTCAAGATATTTGATACATATAGATCATAAACACATATGTTGGTTACCCTGATGTTGCTGTCATATGACATGCTGAGACAATATGCTAATTCAGTTTGAAAATTGTTTCTTGATAGATTTTCTGTTGATCTTGCTATAGGCCTTCAGTACCAGACAAAAGTTTGGACACAACTACTTCTTCAAGGGAATTTCTTTATTTTGTCTATTTAACACATTGTAGAATAATACTGAATGAATCAAAACTATGAAATAACACATTTGGAATTATGTAGTAATCAAAAGTGCTAAACAGATCAAAATACATGTCATATTGCATATTCTTCAATACAGCTTGATGACAGCTTTGCATTCACTAAACCAGCTTCATGGAATGCATTTCAATTAACATGTCTGGCTTAAAAGTTAATTTGTGTGCCTGTAATAATATATTTCCTTTTTAATTAATTTGAGCCAATCGGTTGTCTTGTGATAAGTAGGGTTGGTATAATGAAGATCATCATTATGTCTGTACTGTTGTAGTCCATGTTGTGGAACAGCTCAAATAAGCAAAGAGAAACAGCAGTCCATCACTACTCTAAGACATGAAGGTCAGTCAATCTGGAAGATTTCAAAAACTTTGAATCTTTCTTGAAGTGCAGTTGCAAAAACCATCAAGCACTACATTGAAACTGTCTCTCATAAGGACCGCCATGGGAATGGAAAACCAGAGCAGCCTCACAGGATAAGTTCATTAGAGTTACCAGTCTCAGAAACTGACAATTAACTGCACCTCAGATTGCTGCCCAAATAAATGCTTCTCAGAGTTCAAGTAACAGAAACATCTCAAGATCAATTGTTCAGAAGAGGCTGTGTGAATCAGGCCTTTATGGCTGAATTGCTGCAAAGACACCACTACTGGAGGACACTAATAAGAAGAGACTTGCTTATGCCAAGAAACACTACAAATGGACATTAGACTGGTTGGAATCTATTTTTTGTTCTGATGAGTCCAGCTTTGAGATTTTTGGTTCCAACCTCTGCGCCATTGTAAAACGCAGAGTGGATGAACGGATGATCTCCACATGTGTGGTTCCCCATGAAGCATGGAGGAGCTGTGATGGTGTGGGGTGCTTTGTTTCTTACACTGTCTGTGATTAATCTAGAATTCAAGGCAAACTCAACCAGCATGTCTACCACAGCATTCTGTAGCGATACACCATCCCATCTGATTTATGCTTTCTGGGACTATCCCTTGGTTTTCAACAGGACAATGACCCAAAACACATCTCCAGGCTATGTAAGGGTTATCTGTAATATTGTTCATGTTATTTGCAACAAGGTGTTACGCATGCAGGTACCCTGTATGCGCGTTTGTGTTTTTTCCCCTCCTGACATCTCCAAAGGTGTCCCTTATGTTCCTGATTGTGCTCGTTGGTGTTTCCCACCTGGCAGTCATGAGTGCATCGCCTGACTGCTGAGGTGGACCAATCAGTGAACACCCATCCTAACTGCACCACCGGTTCCTTTTATACTTTACCCAATCACATCACACATCCCTGGTTTAAAACCCAGTCAGTTGGTTCTCCCAGAGAGACTCTTTTGCTTTACCCCACATGGACATAGTCACTCTTGCGATACATAACCTTTTTGATAGACAGACACTTTGTTCATACATACATCACTTAGTTTAGCACATACATCTCACTTTGTCCTGTTTCATGTCAGTATGTATTGCTGTGGTGTTTTGTTTGATGTTGTCTAGTCAATTGTTTGCTGTGTGCTGTTTAGTCCTCGTTCAACCTGTGTGTTTTTGTTTGTCCCTGTGTCCCTGGGAAAAGAGGTTTTTAGCAAGTCGCCCAGAGAGTCAGAGGTTGACTCTTTAGCGTGTTTGAGCGTATATCGGGAGCAGTGAAATGGCCTGAAGAGGTATGGTGCTTACTGCTCCAGTGTAAATTGACAGGCAAAGCCCAAGAGGTTTTGTCAGCGCTACCTCTTCAAGACAGTTTCTATTATGACGTGGTCAAAGCAACAGTTCTTCGTGCCTACGAGCTTGTTCCTGAGGCATATGGACAGAAATTTAGGTCCCATAAAAAGTAATCTACCCAGACTTACGTGGAGTTTGCTAGAGACAAGGGAAATCTGTTTGACAAATGGCTCACTGCTTGTAAGGTAACTGATTTTAATTCTCTTCGGGAGTTACTCTTGTTGGAGGAATTTAAAAATTGCTTACCCGAACGCATTGTTTTTTACCTAAACGAACAGAAAGTGCACTCACTGTCGCAAGCTTCTGTATTGGCAGACAAATTCATGTTGACGCACAAGAGTGTATTCTCGGCTCGTACGGAGAGTAGGGCTGCAGAGCCATCGGCTCCTAGCCCTAGTCGACCAACAGTACATCAAACTCAGCCGAAAGACGTACGTCAATGCTTTTATTGTCATCAGCCAGGACATATGGTTAATGAGTGCTTCCTGCTGAAACGCAAACAAGGGATGCCTCTGCGCGCCAAGCCGCCAACAGGTGTTGGGCTAATTCGTACTGTTGTTAGGTCAGAGAAACCACGAAGCCTCATGGCAAATGTGGCTTGAAGGTCTCAGTCTCAGATCGCAGTTATGAACCATTCATATTTGAGGGATTTGTGTCCCTATCAGATAACGATGTGTCTCAGCGTCTGGTTAGGATCCTTAGAGATACTGGTGCGGCGCAGTCATTCATCCTATCTGATGTGTTGCCCTTCTCCGAAGATATATACTGTGGATCCAGTGTGTTAGTCCAGGGATTGAAATGGGAAGTGTCCCAGTGCCATTGCACTTTGTGAATGTACACTCTGAGCTAGGCAGTGGATTGTTCAGAGTAAGAGTACGTCCTATGTTGCCAGTGAAAGGGGAGACATTTGTAATGGGCAACGATATTGCCGGTGGAAAGGTAATACCCATATTGGAGATGTTGGATAAAAGTGACCAGTCTCTTTCGGAGGAGCTGGCACAGAGGTATCCACATGTGTTCCCCGCTTGTGCCGTCACACGTGCTCAGGCACGACGAATGGGTGACGTGATAGAATTGTCAAACACTATTCTGTCTAGAGAGTTTGACCAAGAGGATAGCTTGTGTGCTACCTCTGGTAAACTGGTGGGGTCTGAAAAACAGCCCAGGATCAGGAAGAAGAATGTGGACCATGTTGCTGATGCAATACAGTTACCAGTAACTCATGAGCAGCTGGTTGCAAACCAAAAGCCTTGCTAAATGTTTTTCTAGTGTTGTTTCAGTGGAGAAGCGTAAGAAGAAAAACATGGCATACTTCATTGATGGTAATCTCCTCATGTGCAAATAGACATCCCATGGTGACGCCGGTGGAGAATGGAATGCTATTTACCAAATAGTGGTTCCTACAGCCTTTTCAACAAACTGTTTTATCCCTTGCTCGTGATCACCAGTGGTCCAGTCATTTGGGAGTCACCAAGACTTAAAACAGGATGTGGCTCAGTACTGTCGGACATGCCACACCTGCCAGGTAATTGGAAAACCAAACCAGGTTATTCCTCCCGCTCCTCTTTGTCCCATACCCGCCATAGGCGACCCCTTTGAACATGTGGTTGTTGATTGTGTTGGACCATTACCAAAAACAGAAGCTGGTAACCAGTTTCTGTTGACTATTATGTGTGTGGCCACACGATACCCAGAGGCCATTCCTCTGCGAAGGATTACTGCTCCAGTGGTGAGCAAAGCATTGATTAAATTATTTTCAACATTTGGGTTACCAAAGGTGGTACAAACTGATCAAGGTTCAAATTTCCTTTGTAAGCTTTTCAAACAAGTGTTAAAGACCTTGTCAATAACGCATTGTGTGTCAAGTGCATATCACCCAGAGTCTCAGGGTGCGCTTGAACGGTGGCATCAGACACTGAAGTCTATGCTCCGTAAATATTGTTTGGAATCCGAGAAGGATTGGGATGAGGGAGTTCCTCTAGTTTTGTTTGCTGTCCGTGAGACGGTACAGGAATCCCTTGGGTTCAGCCCGGCTGAACTGGTGTTTGGACACAGTCAGAGGACCTATGAAAGTCCTTAAGGATCAGTTTTTATCAGAAGGATTGTGTGAAAAGGACAATGTGTTAGACTACGTGAGTCACTTTTGTGAGCACCTACATGGCGCCTGTGCGCTGGCAAAGGAAGCCCTATATTCCTCGCAGAGACGTATGAAACATCATTATGATAAACATGCTGTTTCTCGTCCTCTGCAGCCGGTTGACCAAGTTCTTGTGTTGTTGCCTGTACCAGATGCGTTGTCTCATGTTTAGAAATGTATAATTTCTTTTCTATCCCGTGTGGATGCCTTTGCACGTGGCATAGTGTTCTGTATACTTTTTATGTCTTGTGTCGCAAACCATAGTGGGTTTGCTCTTTTAAGGTTGGGAGTGTTACGCATGCAGGTACCCTGTATGCGCGTTTGTGTTTTTTCCCCTCCTGACATCTCCACAGGTGTCCCTTACGTTCCTGATTGTGCTCGTTGGTGTTTCCCACCTTGCAGTCATGAGTGCATCGCCTGACTGCTGAGGTGGACCAATCAGTGGACACCCATCCTAACTGCACCACCTGTTCCTTTTATCCTTTACCAAATCACATCACACATCCATGGTTTAAAAACCCAGTCAGTTGGTTTTCCCAGAGAGACTCTTTTGCTTTACCCCACATGGACATAGACACTCTTGAGATACATACCCTTTTTGATAGACAGACAATTTGTTCATACATACATCACTTTATTTTAGCACATACATCTCACTTTGTCCTGTTTCATGTATGTATTGCTGTGGTGTTTTGTTTGGTGTTGTCTAGTCAATTGTTTGCTGTGTGCAGTTAAGTCCTTGTTCGACCTGTGTGTTTTTGTTCATCCCTGTGTCCCTGGGAAAAGGGGTTTTTTAGTAAGTCGCCCTTGGGCATACACAACCCGTAGGAAAACTTTGTCTAAAAACACTAGTTAGTGAGCGGACCACCCACTGTATTTTTGTATTGGTTAGTAGTTAGCTAAGCGGTTCTTGAGGCAGGCAAGTTCAGTTTATGGGTGTTTTGACTATATTATTTCATTTCTTGGGTCCAGCTCAGCCCCTTTTCCCTAACCCCTTTACCGTGTGTTTATAATAAACATTTTATGTTTGACGGTAGCTTTGGTTGTCTGTGTCGTTTGTTCTCACTGCTCATTTACAATACACTAATTTGCATGAGTTTTATGTTACGGGTCTCTGTACCATCCACCCTAGACTGCTAGAGCCACAGGGTTCGTAACATAACGCTAACTGTGTGCTCTCTGTGGTTGGTGCTTGGTGGTGCTGATGATTTTCTTTTAGGGTTAAAAGACAACTCCAGACTCCAAAACACCTCAGCATCGTTGCATTACAAACACTGGGGTATGAGGTAGTCCTACAGTAGGCCAATATATTGTGTGGAATATGGGTGGAGATATTAGGGGAGTTGTTGTTTAGGGCTGCAGAAGAGCTCGAAAGAGACCAAAAGGATGTTTTAGTTTTGCTATACGACACCTACAGCCCATGGTTCACTAAAGATGAGCACACTACTTCATTATAAAATGGGTATGGAGAGTAATTCTTATCCAAGATAAGCACCGTAAAACATACAAGACATAATCCCTGATTGTTGTGGCCTCTAAGTCACTTTACATGTTGCTATTTTTATATTGCAGGGGTCTGCAATATAAAAAATCTTTTTCATGCAACTACCGTACTTTTCAAAAGGACAAAACCATTGGGACCCAAATTACACTAAATAATTCCTGTAAAACATATTAACCATATTAAGCCTGTCTAAGGCATACCTGATAGTCTATAATAATAAAAATAATAATAAATAATAAACCTTTACTTATATAGCACCTTTCATACAAGAATGCAGCTCAAAGTGCTTTACAGCAATAAAATCAGAGATGCATTGAGGAGTCTAGAAAGCTATTTAGTTTCAGCAATCAAAATTAAATAAAAAATAATTCCCTGTGGTTGCCTTAATTTGATTTTTAATATCTCTACCTTTGAGAGTTCGTATTTTACTCCCTCCTTATTTAATACTACCTTATATCCACAGCTTATACAGTACATACATGCAACATATGCACTTTTTGGCGAACAGAATTTTACAGGCTTGTGGTCAGCAGCCGGAGAGGTACAGTAGAATGATTACACAGCTGAGTAATCTTCTTCACAGACACTCCTGCCCAAATGTGCAATAGCACAGGCGCAAGTTTAACAGCTTTGCGTACCCATTGAGCTGATCCTGTGGTTAATGTGTCAGTTTTATATAGACAGACACATTTGATGGCCAAAAACATGGAGTTGATTTTAGGTGAGTATTATTACTAACTTTTACACGCTTATGTTACCAATTTGTTTGTTATACGTTTAGGTTGTTGTTGGCTGTTTAAAGAAAATGTAACCATGTCTTACAGTACTGTAATGTTTACAGTATCTTAGCCCAGCGATTACTTTCAGGATGAGGAATCATCTAACATCAAGTTGGAAAATTGTAAAATTTGCCTTTAAACAAACCCAAGGTTGTTACAAGAACATCATTAAAATAGCTAATTTCAGTATCAGGTAGCCGCTAAACGCATCCAATTATAGCTATCTTACCACAAAAAAATTTACAGGATGATATTTCAATAGAATGAATAGATGTTAGCAGATGCAAGGTCATGGTCATGGTCCCACACTCCCTTCAGTTAACCATGTTTCTGAAGGGGAACTGACCGTTCACGGTTGAGAAAAAACAGTTAATGAACAAGGTGCTCAGGGTAACTTGTTTCTGTCACTCTTAAGCCCTTGGGAGGTAGAGTGGACATTCAATTTGTAAAACTGCATGTAGGTTATGTCACCACTTTCTTGCACAGCCTACATAGCTGTCATGGATTCATTTCTTCATGGATTCATTTTTTTCCTTGTCCTTGAACTTGAAGAAAGTCATTGCAATCGGCCTAGATCTGGAACAACTGGACCACCTAGTTTCCCACAAAATGCATTCTTGTTGAATCTTTCTACAGTCCACATGTAGCTTAGAAGAATGCCACTTTCAAGCTTTTTTACTATGGCTTTTCTTCATGTATGAGAAAGTAATTAACATCTGTGGTCAGTACATCTTGAATGGAAGGCTTGATTTGATGCTTCGGACATCTTGTGAAAGTATCTTTGCTTCTTCAAAAGTTCACATACCTGTCCATTGAATAACTTTTTTTCTGGTTTTTCTGGGTGGCATGGTATAATCTGAAGCAAAAAGCAAAAGGGAATCGGGTGCTTGTCTAGAGGACTTGAAAGTCCAGAAAATGAAAGTCCAGAAATGTTCCTTAGTAAACCTTATAGATTTATGAAGATACAGAGTGCTCATTTTTTAACCTTACCAGAGAATCACCATTTCAAGTATCCTGGGGTAAGGAATAATTCTAAATTGTCAGACGTTAATATGCAGCATGCTATCCCTGGCTTTGGGCTATTGGTTTTGCGCCAAGACTGGGAAAGTGAACACAGTGTGGGGAATACTGAAGCTGGGGAACTTGAAGTGTGAAAGAGATATATTGAGGAGACAGAAAATATTTCACTGTTATCTTGCAGTTCATATGGCTTATATGACCACTATAATATAGACTGCACACTGTTCCCCAAGGTCAGGGTTTCCCAACTTCTGTCCTCTAGAACCCCAAACAGTACATTTTATGTTGAATCCCTGGATATGCACACCTAATTCAACTACACATCTACAAACCCTCAGTGAGTAAAATGAGGACAATTTGTCAGGAGCTACAACTGACAAACATTTTTGGGGGCAGGGGTAAATACAGGTGCCAAATCTGAAAAAAAAAGTACTTTAACAGGATTTACATCACAAGAGGAACAGAAATAGGTCGTTGCATGTCTGTGAATGGTGCAGTGGTAAAGTCACTGCCTTTCGGTTAGCTGCATTATTGCAAGAGTTTGCATGGTGGCCACCGATCTCATTTTGGTGTGATAATATGTGATTTACTGACTGTATCCAAAATTATATTATATGAGGAAAATATCCTGACAATAAATATCATAGAATTCATATTTTTTACGCTTTGCAGTTGGTTAAGGACAGGTTATTTGAGCTTTCATCTCTCTTCTCCGCATCAATCAATCAATCAAATGTATTTTATAAAGCCCTTTTTACATCAGCAGTTGTCATAAAGTGCTTTTACAAAACACCCAGCCTGAAAACCCAAAGCAAGCAACAACAGGGTTGATGCACAGTGGTTAGGAAAAACTCCCAAAAAGGGCTGAAGCTTAGGAAGAAACCTAGAGAGGAACCAGGCTCTTGAGGGCTGGCCAGTCCTCTTCTGGCTGTGCTGGGTAAACATTTTAAGAGTACACATTGTAATAATACATGCATGTGGGCTGTGTCCAGAGTCTGTAAAACATAATCCAAGTTAGCAACATGACCAGATGAACAAGGACAGGGACAATCAGGGCAGGGGAATGGTCAGCGGAGTGGCAGCCGAAATTGTCAAGTATCGTCAGCTATTTGAACTGCATCACAACCAGGAGGACTTAGGACAGGGACAGCTATGAAACTTTCGGGCCTGGTAGTCCTGAGATGTGGTCCAAGACCTCATGTTCTAAGTTTAAACGGAGAGGGACACAAGGAAAATTTAGAGAGTGCATTCCTTAGGTTTACAAGGATTTACAAAGGAGAAGGAGAACTGACCCTACTCCCCGGGCACAGTAATATAGCAACGTAAATCCTTGGGGCTGAGACAGGGGGGTCCAGTGACACTGTGGCCCTATTCTAGGGTAACCCCGGACAGGGCCCAACAGGCAGGAAGTCAATCCACCCACATTGCCAGCGTCAGCCAGAGGGACACCAATGAACCGTAAACAAAACTGTATAGCATAAACCATGTATTTGACCGGCTGAACTGTAACAAAATGCATGTGAAAAGCATTCAGTAACTATTCCTTGTTCAGTAGCATAGTGGTTAGAGACATGGACTAGCATGCACAACTAGCGTGCCTCCTGTTTTTTTGGTACTTAAATGTACACTCCTGTGTGCAACTTCTTAGGTTAGAACCCCTGGCTTGCTGATGTAAACACCTTTTTGTCTTCATAACACACAGCCAACCATTTAAATGATATTGCAGTGCCATATTGATAATCTCCACGTAGCTATGAAATAAAATTATGTTCCAGAAATGAACAGAAAGTCATAGTTTGATGGTTCCCAGGGGTTCTGGTGTGACGGTGTTAAATGCAGAGCAAAAATCCATAAATAGAACCCTTGCATAGGTTCCTGTCAGCGTGTTGTATGATAACATGCAGGCCCATCCACAAATGCTGATATCACGTACAAAATCACCTACAGGAACCAAGTCTTAAAACCACTTCTCACAACAAAGATGGTCTTGGCCCATAAATTGCAGCTCTTCAAGCCCTCTCTCTGGCTCACTACAGTCACTTCTACCAGAGGCCCAGCTGAACTTTTATTTCTTGTTTGATACTTATTTTTGATTAAGCATTTTTTATTTTGCCGTGTAAACCATTAAAAATCACCTGTGACCCTGTTTCGCTTCCTTCACCTCTACTGCTGCTTTTGCAAATGATACCTCTTAATTTGCTCAGAAAATTATAAATTGATGCATTGTGTTTAGAGACAAAGTACATTGCCTTATTGCTACATTATTTGTACATTTTCTATGAGAATAAAGATCAACTGTGTGTAGAGTAGCTAGCTAACAATATTGAGCTAGACATCTTTCAACAACATGCGCATTGGCTTTTTCTAAAGAACGTCAATGTCAAATTACTTTCTTTGCCTGCCATTCTGCTGTCATCTAAAACAGTGGTTCCCAACCAGGGTAACTAGCATCCCGGGGGGGGGGGGGGGGG
>JACXGI010015801.1:0-16887 GCA_016801175.1 Esox masquinongy | reverse complement strand
ATTTTCTGAGATACTGAATTTGGGGTTTTCATTAGTTGTCAGTTATAATCATCAAAATTAAAAGGAATAAACACTTGAAATATATCAGTCTGTGTGGAATGAATGTATACATTATACAAGTTTCACTTTTTGAATGGAATTACTGAAATAAATCAACTTTTTGATGATATTCTAATTATATGACCAGCACCTGTAATATCAGACTAGTCCAATTAGATATTTTTGCAGAATCAAGTTGCTGAGGTGAAACAAATCTGCACACCTTTGTGGGGGGGGGTATTGATACAGTACAGTTAATAACAAATTGTTTAATTTTGACAATACTGCAATCTAATTTTTGCTGTAATTGGCTGCACCTGCAACAAAACACCAGTAAATTCAGGTCGTCACAAGCTCCTATAGCCGCAAAGTAATAAAGCCTGCCTATTTTTTTAGTTTGTCTCTTTAACACTAGGTTTTAAATCTAACCTTAAACACTGTTAAATTCCATCATAACCTTAAATTATGACCAAAAAGTCAATATTTGACGCTCCCACACCTGCTGTGAAGTTGAGGCAAAGACATGAACGTAAATGGACCATCATGAAATTGAGTGGTAAGAAACCTGTAATGATACATAAAAGGAATATATTACTATTATAAATTATTTTTGCAGTAAACGTATGGGTGCCCAAGATCATCTCTCATGACAAGTCATTTAAATAATCCTATTTTTAAAATACTAGTCAGACACAAGGTTGGTAAAACATTGAAGGTAATTTGGTTCTAGGTTAAAATCCTAATGTTGCAGCCCCCCCGTTGCTTCCCTCCACGTATGCACAATATGTTCCCAAATGATGGAAATTAGAACTGAATACGTTTGGGAACTACCATTCTAGGCGATAGGTCAGCCGAGATGCATGTATAGATATTCCTACCTAATCCCTCCTCCATGCCAGCCTACCTCTCTCCTTTTCTCACCCTTCACTCTACCCACTTTTCCTATCCCAGGGTACATCCTGGTCCTAGATTGGACATATTGGATGTCTTGTCCCTAAACATCCTTGTCCTTCTGTTGTTTAGGATTGATCTGAAGCTGGGCCGCTGGTATGTCCTGGAAACTAACTATGACCACTGGCAGGACCCTCTGTTCCTGGATGACCGCAGGACTCCAGCCATGAAGTGTATGAACCAGACCACGCAGTCAGTGAGTACAACGACAGACTCAGAGTAGGGCGGACAAGCAACCATTCCGTGGCAAAAGTCTCAACTAGAAATTGACAGGAGCTTGTTACATTATGTCGATATGAAGGATCTTTGTTCTCATTTCCTGTATAAAATAATGTGTGGTCAAGATGGTATACCGAAGTTTCAAGGTGGGCTATTATCCTTTCTTCTAACCTCAGAACATTTCCCGGAAGACCGTGTATGACGTGCTGTCGACAAAACCGGTCTTGAACAAGGTGAGCCGTTACCTACAGTTTGATCGACCATTCCCTTTTCCCATCTCAAAGGCTTCTTCTAACTGGAGAAAGCCTTTGATTATTTTACAAAAGGCCACCCGAGTGACACTGCCTTGTTGCTTTTGCAGCTGACTACGTACACCACGCTGATGGAGGTGTCCAAGGGCCTATTGGAGTCCTACATCCGTGACTGCCCTAACCCCTGTATGCCTTGGTGAAGCCTCTGACACAGATCCGTTTCAGAGGCCTTGTCCTACACCTGGTTCTAACGCGTCCTTCGTCCTGATTGTCCCACATTACATTGAGACAGGTGCAGATGGTTGAAAGACTGTGGTGAGATCTGAAGTGTAAACGGAGACAATCAGGCCAAGATCCCAGGTTGGAAGCAGGTTTAAATGATCTTTTACACTGACCGTTATTGATGGTGATGGTCTCATCTGATACAGGGACAGCTTGAGAAGCCGGTCATATATTAAGTCTGTGACTAACTCTGACCCAAATGGCCTTGCATTACAGATTAATTGGTAAAAATATGAAAGGCTTCTTAATAGAGTTGAAGATATGAGATGCCTCATTAATTTTAGGACCTATAAAATAATTTATTCTTAAATAGGCTATAAGTTAAATGCCTTGGTTTACATGTTGTACTTGTGCAGAACCTAGCTTTCAAGGACAAATTAGCGGGAAGAACACTTTAAACAAAGTTTGCACAGCAAGTTACTACTCAGATCGAAATATTACCTCACAATCTTCGCTTTAATATGCTCCAGTACTCCAAACGTACAAAATGTTGTTTAGAAATGTTTTTTTTCCCTGCTGGTATGAATTCAAAATATATATAGGTATCTTTTTTTTTTTGGATGAATGTTATTAATAGATTACATTTTTGCACAAATGTAAAATATTTTGGAAGTTGATGGGTTTCTTTGTTCTGGGAAGGGTTCATCAAGCAAACAATATCCTGTGGCACCCCCAACTAAATGTTCCTTTAATTAAAAAAAACACTTGAGTCTTTCCTGTAATTTCTGAACAGGTTAATTCTACAGTTGACTTTGTCAACTAATAATAAAAAAAGGCCTTATGGCTATATACACATTCTTGCTAATGACATTTCTCAAAGATGTGACCTTGTAAGTAAGTGCTCTCCAAATTGTTTCTGGTGCACCACCAGTCCAATTTCCAACCACATTTAAATTAATAATGTTCAAAGTTTGGACAATTTAGCATTGGTTTGAGGTGGTCCAGCAGTGGTTCCTATATCCGTTCCTCATGTACCCCCTACGGCACTCATTTGTAGTAATCCTCAAGCAAAAATCTAATTATATTTTTTAGAAATGCCTTAAACAGTTTTAATGTTGGGTAAGTATTAAACATTAGCACCAGATATTTACAAGGTGTTTCAAACCATTGATCAAAAGCAGTGAGATCCAGGGTTTCGGAAAATGAAATTAGTTCCAATCCAAAAAGCCACCATTTTTAAAAGTTTAATTTTATTCATACAGTAGTCAACATGTGTAGTTACATAGAAATCATGGTAAACTAACTTGAGAAACGCAAAACAAAAAATGAACATGCCTACAAAAGTAAAAAGATTTGGAAGGAAAAAACAAACATTTTAAAGACTGCAATAATGTTGAGCACAGTCCCATAACGAGAAGGAAGAGGCGTTAGGTGCTAGTGTAGTCTTGACATTTCACATGCTGTAGTCGTTCCACCAAATTAAACGCTTCAGTTGCAAAACGTTGCCAGTTTCTTCTGGATAAATTCAGGTAGGTTCCAAAAAGAAACCGTTTAGTAAACAAACATTTTATTTAATGGAACGAATACACCCCAGTAGCCTTTACCAAGTTTAAAGTCATACTTTGCCGTTGAGAGTTCAAAAGGGTCTAGTGCTTGACAAGCAAGGCCAAGAAAACAAATAAAATGATTAAAACAACAACAGATCCCATGTCCAGGGAAAAAAACTCTAAGGCGATTGAACAAGTAGTGTACTAGATGTCTTAAACAAAACTTTATACGGAACACCGCAGCGTAGAGAAAGAGAACCCGCCCTAAAACCCAAATTGGCAACAAATCATACAACACATTCAGTAATCTGGGGCCTTAATCTATCAGGCGTCTCAGAGCAGGGATGCTCATCTTGGATCAAAGGCCTGCTTATCCACACAGTCTAAAACCAATATGTATTATGATCTTAAATGCAAGGACAGGCTTCATGAATACAGTCCCAGGAGCAGGAATAAAAGTGTTGTTTACAATACAGTTGTAGTTGATTGAACGGTTTTAGTAGTTATAATTTAGAGCAAAGCTTTGTCGCTAGCACGACTAATGAAGTTTCAATGGGAGTCCAACCGTCTCTAGGGCTTGTTGGGGGTAATGCAGCTGGATTGTTCAAACCTATGCTCACTCACAAAAACGGTCTCTTCATGCACTCTGAGCACCTACCGTTTCTGGAAGAAAGAGGGAAGAGGGACAAAAGCATGAAGACTCCAGAACTGCCCAGAGACGGGGGGGGGGGGTTACGTTAACATAGATGGAAGGATCCTACAATGACTCGAGAGTACCGAGTCCATTGTAGTGACTCGTTCAACTGTATTGTTCAGTCAAACGGTTTGCGTCAGATTTCTATGTTTCATATGTGGCCCTCCAGCTAAGGGCTCTTGACCAACAGCTGTTAACGTTCACCGAGAAAAATACATCAAGCCGGGCAGAATTATAAATGTGTGTTTATAACTGATAATTGGATGCAGGTTGCTATAATGAATGCAGATAATTGCATGCAAGGATAAATATTTATTTGAAAACAAAATGAGGCTTTATTAAACAAGACTTGAACGACAGACTTTCATTTTTATAGTTCATTTGAACGGCTGGCAGCAGAATTCAACACATCGTCACTTAAATACTATTCTTTTTATTAATTGTTATTGTTATAAGTAGCCTTTTCTGGAACGATTTGCACTATTATAAAGGCATGTCAGAGCCTTAGCTAATTTGCCATTATTTGCTGGTAGATTAAAAATCAGGTACATTGTTATTTTTTGAAATATTTAAAGTTTGTGTAAAAAACTTAAGGAGCCGTTTATTTTGGTTATTTATATATATATTTTAATATAAAGCAATGTAATGTGTTGGGCCTGGTTGTCCATGTTTAACATTAATCTTTAGCAATCTACCATATTATGCAACGTGGAGGGTTTTTTGTGCAGCTCATAGCCTTCATTCTCAGAGAATCTCTTATAAGCAATACTGTACTGGTATTGTAATTATCACTATATCCAAATGAATTTCAAATCCAATCGGGAGATCATTGCCCATAACCAGCCCTATTATCAAAAGCCCATGTCAACATAGCACTATCAATAACCTATTTCTTCTACAACATTTGAAAGTCTAGTTTACACTACAACCTATTATACTTTTTATTTTTTATGTTTTCCCCCGTTCCGCATAAAAGGATAAAAGACTGCTGCTGGGCAGTGAATTGACTAGGTAATGCATGTCCCAAACCTGGCTCCCGCAGTGTGTGTCCGTTGGCCACCAGTCCGTCCAGCGTGTCCGTGTTTCCACTGAGGATCTCAGCAGTCAGATTATTATTCCGCTGCTCCTCCACTATCCTCTTCTGGAGTTCCTCCTGTTCATCACACAAACAATCTAGCTATTAGATTTCACAAAATCCCCGGATCCGTTGGTTTTGAAAGAACACAGTAAGAGAAGTTGACCTAGCGACACAGGGGGAAATGTATTCACTCTGGACAGTCCCACCTGACACAAGACGCTGAGCTGCATTGGTAAGTCCTCCACTTTCACAAAGTCCTCTTCGTCCGACTTCTGGCTTGTGTTTCCTGAAACCACCTCCTGCGTGGATAGCAAAGGTCCATCATAAAGTATTCAAAGTGTTGACAGCGTAAATTGTTTGAAACGTTCAACACAAAACGTGCAAAGCCGACTTTGATCATTTTTTTAAAAGTACCAACTATATTCCAGATAGTGGTTCACGGAGATGGATGGTTAGACGGCCTTACATCTGAATTGATCATAACGGGCGACTCCGTGTCGGGGCTGCTGCTGTTGAAGACCTGGGAGTCAGGAGCCTCCTGGTTGTCGCTGGCACCAGCTGAAGC
Organism: Esox masquinongy; assembly: GCA_016801175.1. NCBI lineage: Eukaryota > Metazoa > Chordata > Actinopteri > Esociformes > Esocidae > Esox > Esox masquinongy. The sequence continues at coordinate 11,321 of JACXGI010015801.1, read as the reverse complement.
GATGGCTGTGTGGCTCTCCCCCTCCGGCCTCCCGCGCTCAGCACCCTCTCCGTCGCGCTCCTCCTCCTGGGAGTCGACCACCTCGATGGACTCGGACTTGCTGCTCTTGACTGCTGGAGGGAACGACGTGGGTAAGGAGCGGGAGGAGACGGGGACGGACAAAGGACAGGGAACAGTTAAGGTGGAGTTATTTGAGAGTCCGAGGGGCTGAAAAGAGCCATCTATCAGGTAAAACACCCCACTGATGAAAACACCAGACAGACATTTATCAAAATGTCAACTAACAAGAAATCCACTCTGGAGACAGAATAACAAGTATTACCATCGCCAAGAGACATAGAAATAAAACTGCTCTTACCATCGTTACTCTCTGAGCTTTCTGGGTCTGATTTTGTCTCATGGTTTCCAATTGTGCCCTAAAACACAAGGAAATAGTACCTCAATACATAATAGATAAGTGTGAAGTTAGTATTTTTAAGTAGACAGTTAATAAAAGTGTCCGTCTCCTGACCTGTTGATCTCCGCCGTCATTGCTAGCCTGCAGCGACGTCTGGACATCCGGGACCCCCTCCTCAAACTCCTCCATCTCCTCCACCTCATTCTCATCCTCCCCGCTGCCGTAGTTGGTAAGGGCCTGGGTCTCTGCCTTGGACAGACCTGGGGAACGACAGACGCGTCAGGGTTAAGCACTGGGGGATAACTGGTCTGGGCAGACGAAGACAACACACAGAAATAATGTAGAAGTAGAAATACAAGTAATCAAATACACACAGGTATTGGGTATCAAATTTAAGAATGTTTCACACCTACCAGATTGCAGATTTTATTGGAATAGCAGTTGTCAAGGAGAAACATTTGTCATGGTTGATCTAACTCACTGCTCTGTAGCAAAAATGTATTTGGTCATTTTATGCTAAAAACCTCCACCTACAGTTAAAGGAGTCACTCACTAATTGAGAGAGGCAGTCCCTCGTCGTCCTCCTCAGAGGCCTCGCTGCTCTTGCTGTCCTTACTTTCACCTCCATTCTCCTCCTCTTCCCCCTTTAGCTCTGTTTCATCTTGATCCTGTGACGCGGAGGGAGATGGAAAGTGTCATTTAGGCCTTTTCCACCATTCTTTTCCCTAACCTTTAAGAAGACTAAGGAAACATCTGACTTTCAACCCGCTAGAAAAAATCTGAGGTCGGTTGATGAGCTCCCTTGATGAGCTCCCTTACTTTGTCTTTGTCGAGAAACAATGTGGAAAAGGACTTCTCGGCCTCTGATGCCTTGAGTTCCTGAAACGGAAACAAGACCGTTGTTCATAGAGCCAACTACACAGGTGTAAGCACGCGCTCTCGGATCCAATATGAAACCGACAGACACCTGGTTGTTTCGGTGCGTCTGGTTGACTTGGTGGTTGTTATTTTTAGGCGGCGGTCTACTGTTGTTCCTGTGTCTGGTCTGGGATGTAGTTGCAGCACCGCGGCTGTTGTTGTCTAGGTCCTGCATGAGTCTAAAGAAGGCCAGCTCGTTGAACAGGATCTCCGATATCTCCACCAGCAGGTCCTCGCCACAGTCCTTTAGAGTGCGTCCTGTGAACTTACTCAAAGAGTCCTGTGGAGGAGAAGACTGGAAGTTAGGAGAAAGTGAAAGAACAAGATTGAAACAAACCAAATGGTTTACTTTATTAAAAAAAAAAAAAAAAATTATATATATAAGCCAAAGAGAAAAATTTGAACAGAAAGAAAAGGCGCTGAATAATCAAATTAAGTCACAGACTGAAAGATATTTACTGAATGCCTTAACGCGTTTGGCAGGCATTTCAGACGATCTGAGGTTTAGGCCAGAGTCAGGTTCGGTTCGATGTCATTGTGTGTATTCTACCTGCAGTATGCCTCCCAGCTGTCGGTGGAAGAAACGAACAAACTCCTTGCTCTCATCGTTCTGCTGGGTGAGGGTCAGCACCATGCGCCGTACGGATGTCAGCAGCTGGTAGGAACACACCTCGTCCATATGCTCCTGAAAAACCACGAGACAAAACAGCCCTGTTCGCTCTTTGGACGTCAATGACTACATTCCCAGGCAGGAAACTTTAACTGCGCTAGCTATACCAATTTCTTTGTCAGGACGTTAAAAAGTTGGCTGGGACAGAACATGCTGGTGTGACCTATTTCACTGCAAATGTCAGACTGATAGTGTGTTTAACAGAACAGGCCCGTCAAACTCTGCCTCCTCAATTTACAAAACAACATTGGGTCCGGCTTTGGCGGATTGTATTTTCCTTGAGTATCTCGGTGGACAGGTAGAAATTAAAGAACTCTAGAAGTGTCTGCTTCGCTCCTTTAGTATTTATTTGTCATCTCATTGTAATTGTTTGGGGGATGGAAGCAGCAGAGCTTTGTTTTTAAGCATTTCATGATGTGGTATGATGGTGCACTGAACAGTTATACCATTTAAAATCTAGGCCTTCAACCCTCTCCTCAGGGACTCCCAGACATTAAACTCTTTTTTTGTAGCTCTGAACAGGCACACCAGATTCACCAATCAAGGGTTAGATGATTAGCTGACAAGGCTAATCAGATGCACTAGCTCTGGAATAGATCAAATACATAGAACAGCAAGGGGTCGCTGGAAGAGATTTTAATACCTCTGGGTTAAAATCATTGTAGTTTTGGATCAAGTTGACCATTAAAACAGTATGTGAACTTTAGTCACTTGAATCAGTGACAATATTCTCGCAATCTCACTTCAAATGCTGCGCATCCGGACCAATGAGAGGAAGATGAGGGACACTATATATTGATGCGTGTCCCAGTGTCCTACCTTGAGGAAGGGAATGACTTTGGTCATGATGGCCTTGATCTGTCTGTCCAGCTGCTGTGTGTCAATCTGTGGACAGCGAGCATCTCCGGCCCCGCCTCCGGCACCTTAACGAGGGCAAGGGAGTTGTACGTCAAAAACAAGCTACAGCAAGAAAGCCGGGGCCAAGCGTTTCGCTAGCTGGCATCAAAAGCGCCCGGAATAGCACACCGCTGCCTTGTCCCACTCTGGTCTTGCAGTCAATCTTGACGTTTACGGACCCACGCATTTCCTGACCAAGGGCGCGAGTGCTCGGCCCGAGACCTCAGGCATGCTAACACCTGTGGGAGTGATCTCACCTTCAACCCGAAACAGCAGTGTGGGACCAACGCAAGCGGCTTTGGGAAAACGTACACCTACTAAAGACAGAAAGACGTGGATAGAGATGTAGAGGCAAAGACGTGTACCTTCCAGCGGCTGAGCAGCACTAGTCGAGGAGTTAGCGGAGGCCTCGGGGGCGTTAGCAGTGGCGGTGTCGAGGGTAAGCTCGGCCTGGAGCTTCATGCGCTCATACTCCCTCATCCTGGCCAGAGCCTTGTCTAAGTGGATCACTGTGTTACCTGGCCGTCAAGCACAGTGAGAGAGTGAGAGAGAAGGATTTCTTCAAAAAGCAATGAGAAATGGAGCTGTTCTGGCTCAAAAGAGGCTTACTTGTCCAAGACCTGCTTATTTTCTTAATGAGGGATAGCAAAAGTGAAGCTGTCACAAGCGAAAAGTTGTTGAGGACACAAGCAAAGCGCTCTTCCAACTAATGTGCTGTATTATTAGACAGTATGTCGCATGGCTGTGCAAACCTATTTTTTGACCCTTTTCATTATTATTTTTACCCAAGTCATCGTTAGCAAACGGCTCCAGGTTAGAGGATGTGGACAGGGTGCTCTCATTGTCCACAGAGTCGGCGTCATTCCTCCTCTTGTTGGGGTTGTGGTGCTTGATGACCCGAACGTTCTTTTCCGACACGTCCTGAAGTGCAGGGAGAAAGAGGGAATTCAGTCACATGTTACTCACCTGATGGGGCTAACAAACTATTTCTTTGGGAGTGTTCTCAACGAGAACCCATTAAACGGTTATGGTCTCAAAAAGAAAGGACAGGGGGGGAGAGAGACAATTCGTCACAGAGGCACTTCTGCTAAACTTCCTTGATGGATTTTGCGTCTCTTCTGTTGGGTGAAATTAGCATTTGATACAAAAGACTGGGAACAATGGGCAGCGCATCTGCCATTCTCTCCCGTTCTCCCTAACACGAAGAACCGGGCGTCTCATCAGTCAACCGGCGAACAAAAGCGTGATTTACAAAGACAAAGGGGACGGTTGTAATAAGCAAAATAACCAGAGACCGGGGCTAGAACAAAGACCTGCCCGGCAATATATCTAATCTGGCCGGCAGACAGCAACGCTAACGTTTAACTAAGACGGATGGAAGAGCTGCAAGGCCGGGGCTGTTTGAAGCCTTCCTGACAGTTCCAATACTGAGATTCAAAGAAAATGGGGGTGGGTGGGTGAGTGTAAAAGAAAAGGCGGAGAAGCTTGGGAGGGGGGGCACTAAAAGGAAGAAGTGTTGAAGACGAGAGATGGAGAAAGACTGAAGAGGGCAGGGGTAAATTTGATAAATGAAAGTAGGAGATGGAATGACAAATGACAAACCAAGTGGTTTGGTGAGACGAATGAGGTGTGGGTGTCTCACCGCGTCGCTGGTGGCCAGGCTCTCGCTGGGAGTGAGCTCCGACTGGGAGCCAGCCGCCCAGGCCACAGGGCCCAGGGAGGAAGGCCGGTCCTCGGACGCGTTCTTCTCCGTCAGGTGCCTGGTCACTATGTCCTGGAGGTTGGCGACAGAAACACGGTGAGAGTCCAGCAGCAATGAATGAGGTTTCAAGCACCAGATGGAGACACTCATTTACATTGCCACAGCACAGGCCCCTGGGCAGTGGTGTGCCGCGGCAAGGATTTGAACTCCTGCTCGCAAGCCGTCCTGCGTTCACCGCTGCGCCATTCCAAAGCCCCGACTTTCTCCAAGGTTAATTAAACACATCTAAAGAGATTACGGCAAACAGCTTAAGAGGGGGAGACTTGTAGCAGCTTAACAACGGAGTTAGGGACAGGGGTGTCAAATCACCAGACGTGCGACTCAATCCGTCAAACTCCCGTTGGTCCTTGGGGGTTTTGTAGCCATCCCTTGGAGTTATGAAAAGGTATGAAATGGTGACCTGGGAGGAGCACTGGGTCCTGACTCAAGAGGGTTGTACCTGCAGGGAGTAGAGGGCCCTCTGGCGCAGGTAGTCCGTGTTAAGAAGCTGCAGCTCGTGGAAGAGCTCGATGAGGAAGTGAGGCCGCGACTCGTTCTGGGAGATGAGCGTGGCCACCTCGGAGTAGATGGTCTCCCGCAGGGCCTCGAACAAGGAGAAGTCACTGCTGGCATCTGGTGGGAGGGAGGAACTCATTATGACTGTCATTATGACAGATCATTAAGATCTGTCGCGTGTGAGAGTCTATCGGGATTTAGCTCAGATTGTTGTAGGGTGGGCAGCAGACGGGAATCAACATCCTCAAAACTGATTTTTTTACATTTGTAACTAATACACCTTTTAATAATGTGGCTACCAACTGTGCAATTAGCCACATTCAATTTTAGTTTTTTTTTTTATTTATTTAGTTATTATTGACAGTCAAATGTCCTTGATAACGTTGCCGGTATCCATCATCTCAACTCCATTGCAGGTTACTGTTTCATACCAGTCTTCATCAGGACCTGACTAAATCACATGGGTTACTGAAGAGTTGGAGCCAATGCCTACATACCTAGTCGTTCTCAATTAGCAAGGTTTTGAATTTTCAAAAGGCAATTATTAAATATACTCTGACTGAATACAATTTATTGGATGGTGTTACAAAAAATGTACATGTTCCTAAATATAAAAGACAAAGCAGTTCAATGTTTAACGATTTGAAGGCAACTGGAATGCCAAGCACACCACTCAGTTGTGATCCAAGTCAGTTGTGATCCAAGTATTTTAAGCCAGAGACAAAAGTTAGGACGTGATCTAAGTATGTTAAACTTTTTATTACTGGGCATGAATGAGAGTCTAGGATGACTGATATTAAACAGAAGTTGTGATAAACTCCCAAAACACAAATCATTGAGAGTGTTAGGCAGGTGCTTAGACGTTGCTAGGGGTGAGTTTACCTGGTGCTTCAGTGCATGCAATTCTGTTAGAGAGGAAAGGTGTTCTCCAAGCATATGCTGTGAGGAAAATCAAAATGGATGACATGAATGAACCCAAAAAAATAAAACAAACCAAAAATGGTGTTGTCACGTTACAAAAAGGTGAAGACAAAACCAACTGAACGAACCCTTAACTCCCCAAAACAATTATAAAGAAACTGAAGATGTGAGCGAACGAGGTGCAGAGCGATCAGGTCAAGGGATCGTACCAGAGGAGAGGTCGTTGGGCTTGTTGCCGGTCTTGGTCTTGCTGTCCAGTTTCTCTTGGGTCAGTTTGTCCAGCAGGCTCTGATTCTGGTCCCGGTTGCGGTGGCGCTGCGGCGCCCTCTCCTGGACAAAGTCAGCCGTGCTGGACACGCTGTCGCTCTCCGCTTCTGGACCTACATGGAGGGGGTTTGGAGGAGACACGACAAACATTGGTTCATTTGCTGAACTTGATAGACAGGGAGACGCCCTAAAGTTTTGGCGTGTTCACAGACATCTCTCTTACAGTAAGTAAAAACCGAAACACGGGTCAAATGTAAAAAGAAATATAAAAATAAGTCAGGGCCTTCCTGATTGTCCCTCCTCATTGTCCCAAAAGAAAGACAATAATTTGCTCAACACAGAAAGCTGTTCTACTCCATTAACTGATTCCACAACTCCAAAGTGATCTCCCATCCTCCTACCAGGGTTCTTGTGCTGTTCCTTGGCCCTCCGGCTCCTCCTCTTGGAGTTGGGCGTCTTGTCGCGCGAGGCCAGGCTGGCCTGGGCGGAGGCTTTACGTCCAGCCCTGAAGGTCTTGGTGACGGTGGCGGGGTCCGCCGGGTCTGCAGTACTGCTGAAGCTCTCCTGGGAGACCAGGTCGAAGGTCAGTGGTCGGCCGTTGTTAGCCCCTCGTTGGGCTGAAGTGGTTTCGGCGATAGGGTCTGGTGGCTGCGAGACGTCCAGCCAGCCGGATTCGTGGCCCCGACTGCCGCCGCTTTTATCCTGCCTCGGCGGCCTGGCGGGAAGGATATCGACGAAGTCGGTTGGAAAGAGAGCAGCGGCGTAAAAGAGAACTAAATAATTAAGTTGCCTGCACGCGCACCTTTTGTCGGCAGCGTTGAGCGGGGAGCGTTGTAGGGGCGGGGGGAAGCTCATGTACTCCGTCTTAACTGAGGTGTTGGGATCCTGCTGCTGTTGTTGACCTGAGCTGGCCTGAGCGCCCACACACTGAGGGAACTCCCCCATGGCAGAGGGAAACGGGGGATTGAAGTTAAACCCTGTGACGTGAGAGACAGACACATGGAGAGAGAAGCAAGGACCCGTTAATGAGGCGTTTTGCGCTCCGAAAACATACTAAGGTCATTACCAACCGTCACAGTCCCTCTGAATTAAACTGGATCACGCCAATTACATTCGGAGGGTGGTGGTTTCCATGACAGTGTCGTATAAGAAGCACTGATTCTGTTATTGTGCACCCAGTCCCAGAAAACGTTACAAGCTGTCTGAACATATTATTGGATTCTGCATCCAGACTCCCACCAAGCACACCGATCACCGGTTAAGACAGCAAGACTGAAAACGTAGTCCAGCCCATTGGAACAGAGCCGTGCACCCCCCACCCCAAACAACCTTCTGTGCACGTGAACCGCATTTAGTTTGGAATTCGGATTGGCGATTTAATGTCTGAGACGAGGTTGGGGTCGCTTTCAGACAAGGCGGGATCACTTTTCTCCAGCGTTTTGAGGCGAACTGCCAATTCAAAAGGCGTAATCGTGACCGGAGTGCACCTTTAACTAACTCAATCACACAGAGAAGCACAGTACATTTGGGGAGGGACGGAAAAACACCAGACGGAGGGTGCGTGCATGTGAGGGTGGTGGGAGGCGTACCGGTGAGGGGAGAGAATCCGGAAAAGCCAGGGGGCAAGCTCAGGGCCTGGTTGACGGAGGGGGGGACGGTCGAGGGGAAGGGGAGGAAGAGGCTGGTGGGGGAGAGAGGGGGACAAGCGCCGGCGGACTCCCGGGACGAGGAGCCCTGGTTGGGGGCCTGCTGACCTGACGACGAGGCCTGCTGCTGCTGGAGGAGCATGTCGCTTAACACCTGCTTCAGTCTGGGGACAAAAATCAGACGACACGTGAGAAAGTCTGCATTTAAACGCGGTTAGCACAGCCTCATATGAAGTCACGTCAGAAAAAAAAGACTCACGTACAAAGTCAAACTAGATCCGTCAGACTTCAGCGGACCCAGTTAGTAAAGACAAACCCCATAGCAACCGATTATAGGAGAAATTGAACACCTGTCCCCCTGAGCACCGAGCGCTTCGGTGACGTCGTACCTCTGGACGTTGTTCTGCTGCCAGGCCAGCTGAGTGTAACACTGGCTGAGCTGGTGCATGACCAGGTGGACCTGGGGCGAGGACAGGTTGTTGGGCAGCGCGCTGTACGGCCCCGTCAGAAGGGTCTGCAGCATGTAGGACAGCGTCTGGAGACCAGGGGGGCAACGACAAGGAGAAACCGGAGAGGCAGAGTGTGTGTGTGTGTGTGTGTGTGTGTTGGGAAGGAATGCGAGTGAGCGTAATAAATATGGAGGAAGGTGAAAGTGGAGAGAGATTGATTGAAAGACAAAGAGAGGAAGGACAAATGGGAAGAAAATGTTATTCATGAACCGGTCCGTCTGTCAGTGTGTTTCCTGAACAGCTTCTGACACCCAGTCCAATAGGAACTGTAGCCAACGGGCGACTCTATAGTAAGAAGTGGCAGCGCTGGCCTTTCCATCAGGATGACACAGCCTAAATTCATCTGACGTCAGCTGCCCTGTAGGTTAATAAGAAAGAGGCTGGTCCCCTGCCACCGTCGCTATGCAATGCAGGTGTCAGCATAGAGGACGTCTATCCCCAGACGGGCATAACGCGTATTTTAAATCAACTCTCTTTTCAACCTTGGTACAGCGTGATGGCTATTAAACATGTGAGGGTGTCAAACGTGATGTGGCTTCGCCTTAGGTTTCTGCCACATCTTCCGTAGGAGGCGGAGTGAAAACAGACCCGGGCCAAATACTTCATCTACAGAACATTTAAAATGGCTGCTGGTGGACTGGATTTGGTTGAGGTCACCAGGTACAAAAGAAACACCTCTTGCCAGACTGCCCCCCTGCGTCAGACCGGCTAAATCGGGCACATGAAATGGTCAGAGCGGGTGCCAACCGCTACACCAACCTGCTGGTCCTGCAGAAGGGTCTGACACATGCCGGTGCTGAAGTCCAGCTGCCTCTGTAGCGCCGCCGCCTGCTCCTGCCAGTGACGGGGTGCCAACCGGGCCCCAGTGCCAGGGCCCTCCTGGAAGGACAGCTCGGAGGCCCAGCGCAGGTTCTCCTGGCGCCGTGCACTGGCGTTGGACTGGGACTGTTGTTCCGCGGCTCGAGCTCGAGCGCGGGGAGACGGGCGGCCGCTAGCTTCTGACGCAAACTGCCGGGGGGGCTTGAGGAGCTTACTGCAAAGTGAGAAGGATTATTATTAGAAACTGCGATGCTGCCACAGTTCTTCGGTAGGCCTAAAAGATCTTAATAGAGGCATTACTGGATGTAACCATAAATCAGTAGAAACCTACAGGTTGTAAGGAAGGCCTGGACACCTGGCATCTCTAGGACTGGAGATAGAGACCCCTTATTGAACTACCACTGATTGACAGCATTGGAAAAAAAACAAAAAAACAATGCGTCCTTGCATCTCACAGACCTGCCCAGTTGTTTCCTATTGCTGTATGATCGCTGCTTTCTAGTGGAGTATAGGCGCTGGTCATCGCTGGAGCTAGACTCTGCCCCTTCCTCCTCCTCCTCTTCCTCCTCCTCGGCACCGGTCTCAGAGGGATAGCCGTCCTCCTCTAACTGACAGTGGCTGGAGCCTCCCCATGTTGCCATGGTCCTGGGGAGGAATGTGAGAGGTGGATAACAGAGACTAAACCATGTCTAGGCACATCTAAAAGGATTTGTAAAATCTGGTACAGCAGCAGCATCAAACTGCATTCAGGCAGTCCAATGACACAGAGACCTTACCTGATGCATTATCAACCGTGGGAAGAGCCTAAACATTCTGTGCTGTGACGGGCCGGCGTCGCCTACTGCCACTCCCCTGGCCACGCCCACCACCTACGCCCACTTTATGATCCAGAAAAAAAAAACCCGCGATCCAGGTGAAACCCCATCTCACCTCTCGTCCCGGCTGAGCGGCTGCGAGCCATCGGCGTTCCCCTCTGGGTCCTCCGGCCTATAGGGGGAGTCGCTGAGGCCGCTCCTCCTCTGGTGCTCGGCCATCAGGGACTCCAGGTGCTTCCTCCGCTGGCGCAGCTCCTCCCGAAGGATCTGGTGGCGCCGCATCTCACACCACAGCTGCTGGGGGACGATTAAGGCACACGGGTGGTTTTCAGGGTCGAACCGGCACATAAACGCCCACACGGCTCGATCGAGTTCCCCCGTAGACGATTCTGTCAAGCTACTGTTTAAACCCGACAGACTTTGGTAACGAACGGCTGACTCAGATGTTAAAGCGCGGATTATTCTGGCGAGCCGTGTGGTACGAGCCTCTCGGCCCAGCCAAACCCATCCAAATCTAAGAGACCCACCTCATTGTCGGTGACCGAGGCGGACGCCTGGGGGGTGGGTTTGAGCACGGCGGCGGAGGCAGGGGACGCGGCGGCTTTGGGCGTTGCAGACGGAGCGGGAGGAGGGGCCGGGGTGGAAGCCGCAGCCGGGAGCTTCCTCATCAGGGCCTGCTGGCTCACGGAGCTGCCGGACACCGACGACTGGAGAGGAGGAGGGTTTGAATCGACGCCGTAATCCCAACATGAAGCGATACAGCCAAGACGGGTTAGAAGGAGCAAGTCTTGTGGACACTGAGTGTTTGTTTTTTTACCTGGAGGTCGGGGCAGGCCCACTGCAGGTCCTGGATCTTGTCCTGGATCTCCATCAGCCGCTGGCGCTCCTCGTGGAGCTGCTTCAACTCCTGCTGCTGCTGGCGAAGCTTCTCCTCGTACAGCTTCTCCCTGAAACAGAGGCCGCGCTTCAGAACACACCTCCTGGATCCACCGTGCGTCACATTTTCAAAGGGTAAAAGTGAAAGATAGACGTGATAAACATTCTCAGCGACGACGACTCAATCTCCTGTAAAAACAAAAACACTGAAAGAAAACGGGAAGCAGGGAGGGACTACGGACCTTCTGCATTGGCCCTTGTTAGAGTAGAACTAAGCGCCCTCTCCTCACAGCAAAACCATACCAGGCCTTGTCATTGAGGGAGAGGTC
>JACXGI010015800.1:0-16902 GCA_016801175.1 Esox masquinongy | reverse complement strand
ATTGGATGAAATCAGTCAGGGCAGTCATGGTGGAGTCCTTCCATTTGAAGGTGATGGAAGGAGGTGTGAAGCCAGTGGCCATGCAACCCAGAGTCAGCATATCTCTGGTCCCGGAACCACATTGTGCCAAAGGGAACAAAGTCGGGGCAGTTGCTGTGGCTGTTTGAGAAAGTAATGAGTTACAAATAGTCCATGAATTCTAAGCAAAGTTGACAACCAGTCTGCATCATCAAAGGAAGTGTAAATCAACCAATATTAACCACATATTTCAAATCAGCAGTTCGAAGTATCAATCAACAGGTAATTTAGTATTCATTTGACTGACAAAGCCAAATATATTATGATTTACGTGGTATAAGCTAATGTAAAATCAAAATACATGCATAGGTAACAGAGAGTTGAATATGTTGAAATGAAAAACAGCAATACAATATGAACTGTTAGGTTGGACTGTAGGATATAGCCAGTATTCATTGACTAATTATACGTCTTTTGATTGATTTACTATTTAAGATATCAGTATATCCAATCCGAACAACACATTAATTGCCATTAAACAACATTTCATTTTACCTGATTAAACTGTTACTATTGTAACCTGGACCATGTAGTAGAATACACCATATTATTATATTTTTATGTGACCAGACACGTATTCTTTTTTTTTTTTCTTATATGCAGCCACAAACACATTCAACTATATTTCTAATTCCCATTCTCAGTCAGAATGTACAAAAAGAAAACAGCATTTTTTTGGACACTTTCTCTATTTTACATGCTGGCTATTTGATGTTTTACCATACATTTGTCACACTTTAAATTGAATAGGCTGTATTATAGGAATATAGTATTCCATTCCAAAAAAAGCTATATGATAACATAAAGCAGGAAAATATGAACAATTTCAACATGTATTTTGGAGACTTCTAAAACTTAGAATTTACTTACCTGATGAAACGGTAACCAATGTGCCTTTTCCCCAGTAGTCAAAAGCCCAGTCACAGTGCAAACAACTAATACAGGCTATGCACAAAAAACCTGTAGCAATATTTTTTCACTTTTTCTTTTGTCACACCAATGACTCTCTCTTGTTTTTCTCCAGATTATGATTTACTTTGTTATAATATGCTGATTCCATTATTAATCATAATAATCAGAATGTTGAAAAACCTTGATAAATCTATTTCACTTTTTGAATATCACTAACCCATTCTGTGAAATCATAATCAATTTCTTACCTGACGAAACAGTAACCATTGTGTCTTTTCCTCAGTAGTCAAAAGCAGTGTCACAGTGCAAACAACTCATACAGGCTATGCACAAAAACTACCGCAAAAACAATCCAAAAATAATTATATTTCAAGCCTTCAGGAAAGACTCTCAAATCTAAGTAAAGACCTTGATAATGCAAACATATATAATGTTATACATTTTCTTTACCTGTGGAAACGGTTACCAAGGTCCCTTTCCCCCAGTAGTCGAAGTAGCCATAGTTGTCACAATGAATGGTCTGACCAATACTTCGTACCAAATCTTTCAAGGTCATTAAATATCCCAGATATTTAATAGTTATATATCAATAATGAAATAACTTTTTGGATCTGCAAGTTAGGGCTACTCACCAGAGGTTACTGTGACTTCAGTCCCTTTCCCCCAGTAGTCAAAATAGTCATCACAGTGATAATGGTTTATCTCCCCCTGAACTAAAAACCCATAGTTACAAATGAAATGCTTCATCAGTTTGTTAGTATCTTGACTCCATCCCAGGGGAACACTTCCTCTCACTTCCTCTTAGCTTGAACACCAAGTACATTTTTACTTGGTGAAAATGAAGTGCGAGTACATTTTTCTTCCTTTCCTTTTTAGGAGTGAAGCTTTCAATTCTCTATATTTATTGTCATTGTTAATGTTGCTGTGAGGGAAGCATCTTGACATCTGTTAAAGAACATCAAGTTACCTAATAAACATGTCAAATAATTATGATGGCCAGATCCATATTGAGCATATTCATATATGTTGCACCATTGTCACTGGTTTATGTTGTTGTCATGGTCGCTAAGATTCTATAAATGCCACAGGCATACTGATGACCAGAATTTGAACAGGACTGATTACTTTAAACAGGGTTTACTGTTTCATCTGATAACCATTTCGTCTGACTACCGTTTCATCTTGTTTTGTCAAAAACAACAATGCCATTATCATCATAATATCAAATGTACTTTTACAGATCGCAATGTTGTCATTAGCTAGCATTTACCAAGGCATATATCTCTGCAACAAATAGAAGGGTGAGGGGAATAAGCATGGATGGATCTACATTCTATGATGTCCCAGGGCACCAGTGTCACCCCCGAAGTCACACGTTTGTCTGTGACTTCGAGGGATCTATATACTATCTACAATAAATAATTTCTCAACTGAATGTCTGTTGACTTTCAACAAGTGCCTGTAGTCCATCTACAGATGTTCAAAATAGTATCTAGTATTAACCACATTTCAACAGCATTGCTTTAGCCTTTCAGAAGCACATCAGCAGTTTCTCATCATATTCTACAACGTAACGTCTAAAAAGTTGTAAAGGTGTGTTTGTACATTCACAGATCTATTTTACGCTTATGTTTCATGTTTTACCTAGGACTTTTTTTTACGGTCATACTGATTTGCCTATGGATTTTATTACCATCATAACAAAATGTACACTTAACCTTTTGGCCGGAAAAATTTAAGAGAACACTGCACCTTTGTATTTTCTTTTCCGAAAAAGTTGAAAGTTTTGAGTGAGGAACAGATGCATTCAATTTGCAGTGGTCTCTTAAGTTTAACCCTTCTGTTCCTCACTCAAAACCTTCCTTTTCAACTTTTTTGGAAAGGAAAGAAAATGGTGCAGTGGTCTCTTAATTTTTTCCGAAGCTGTATATAACTCCATAGTCACACGCTGCACTAGTGGAGGAACCGTGCCAGATAACAGTACACAGAATGTAGAGCCGGAAATTTTTTATTCTTTGGCCTCCTGTCCTATCGGACGTGGTGGAGGAGGATTTGGAGCTGATGTTGGCCCAACCATTCTGTAGCTGACCCACCCACACACCCTGACTGGACACCCAGCCACCTAATAACACCTTGAAGAGGGTGAGGTACCCGTTTCATTGGCCGGGTATGGAAGGATAGGTCTGGGAATTTTGAGGCCATTTGGCTGCCTCCACGGGCATCTCCCTATTTGAACTGATGTGCAGTTGACAACAAGTGCTGCTAGACATTGTAAAAGAGGCCTGGGAACTGCAGCCATCCCCCCACCGCTCTGTTATTGAGCATGTATGGGACATGCGGGGACGCATGGAGTGTTTTCTGCCCGTAGTTTGCCAACACATGGAGGAGGTGCAGCGCCACCAACAGGGAGAGAAGCGAGTGGAAGAGACTGACATGAGTGAAAGAGGCATCACTTAAATGGATGTGTGTCTAAACTTTTGACTAGTACTGTTTATGCTAACACTTTCTAGTCACGGTGATAAAAGTGTACATTACAAAAGGATAAAAAGACCAGGCATATTGTTTCATTACATTTCATTTCATTAATTTGTGTTATACTGTCTTTTTAAAATGAAAATGTTCCCAGCATGCTCTGCTGTAGGTTGATATTTTGGAATTGTTGGTTATCCTTTTTTTACATGTACATTGAATGATTAATTAATCTTAGCTACACAAACGTCAAACACATTTGTCAAAAGTAATCCAATCATGTAGTAAAACAAATATTTTGCATCCACTACTGAAATGATTGCAACAATTACATTAAGATTTTCCTGTGAAAATGTGTGCAGGATTCCAATAGGAATTATGCGTTCTTTTGTAAGGCAATGCTTTGTGGCTAGCTTTGTGAAATTCTGGTAAACTTCCCAGGTTTTCCAGAAATCTCAGCGGAAGCAGTGATTTCTTTTTTGGAAATCTGGGAATTTCCGGAAAGTTAAGAAAGTTTTTTAACCATGGCTTTCAGGCAACTGGTCTAGGATTTTAAAGCACAGTGTATTTTGAGGACCTCTGAAATATGTCAAGAATTCCAAATAAGGATTTATGGCATATGGTAGGTATTCACAGTTGACTATTTCATAAAAGGAAGTGAACTCATAAAAAAACAAATGTGTTCAATAACCATGACTCTGTCATTAACTAATACCGTCATCGGTGGTAACTCAAGTGTTTACGTGAGTGGGCAATGGATTTTGGGAAATAATGTTGCATGTGTTGCTTATGTTACTGCTCAATTCTTTAAGCAAGTATGTTTTAATGAGTTTTGAGTTAAATGTACAATTATTCAGGTAATTGGTTTCCAGAAATGTCTTGAGTAATGTCATAGTAATGTTTGAGTTAAAGTGAAGTACATATTTTGACTTGATACAACTTAATACCAGTGTTGCAGTACTCAGTAAAGTTGAGTACAGTAAAAGCATGGCAGTTAAGTAGGGTATGATCAAATACATTACATTAATTAAATAATAATTGAAATGAAGTAGAGTTTAAAAAATAGTTTGAATTAAACCATTAGGTTATGTAGAAGTAAGTCAAAATAAGTGAGTGTCCTTTACTTTTATATTCTGGATATGTTTACATATTATTTTTGAGGTAATCGGTTTCCTCAAAAATATTAAGTTCACCGAACTTATCAGGATTTACACTGTGAGAGTACAACCTTTTTGGACTTTCCATACGGCGACATTTTAGTCTATTTCTGAACATTTCCTTTTTTTAATAACCCAACATAATGTAATAACATTTGTGTAATTTAATATAAACTTCAAGAAAACCTTTGACAGCTTAGCTTTCCACCATGTTAACCTGCTCCTTTGTTCATACCACTGGCTCCCATTTGAAACTCACAAAAAACTTCTATTTGAAACCCATCCTCTGTGTCCACCATCCTGTGCCACCTCTCCTCTTCTCTGTCCTTCTCTCCTTTTCTCTTCCTCCCTCATCATCTCCTCCCTCCACCTCTCCTACTCATAAACTGACTAAAATGGAAATGATTTCCAGAACAATCTCAGAAAAGGAAGGCATTCTCTGGTCTTCATCTTTATCCGCGGTGTGGCCCTTCTTCCTCTTGAAGGAGCTCTGCAGATGTTTCCAAAGGGACTTCTTGGGTTGTTGGTCCTCAACATCCCCGGTCAGCTCATCAATCATCTCCTGGAGAGTCTCCTCTGGGATGCTGGCGAGGGGCTGTTTTGAGGAATCCGAGTCTCCTGATTGGGCCCAGATCTGACCGGAGCCGTTCCTCTCAATATCCATGTCCTGGGTTGGACAGGGATTTACCATGATTATACAGAAGCGTCCTGACCCGTCCCTCATGGTCACCCAAGTTATTCTGTTGGCCGGTGTGAGATTTTCAACCTCATTCTCAGCCAGAAGTGCTGTTAGAATGTCCAGGTTGTTGTCCCCTGAAACACACACACACTCAACGCACACACACACACACACACTTATCTATAGATTTGATTAGATCTCATGGTCAGATGGAAGCTGTGTATTGAATATTCCCAATACTTGCTTCAATGGTTTAGCAGTTAAGATAAGAAGTTGCATAAAATCCTATCCAATAACATCTGTCCCACTCAAGTACTGAACAGGAATCCCCACCATACAAATGACCAGTTGTTGTTCTGAGTTTAAATTGCTTGCTCAGCAACTTCATCTGTTACCTTAGTATATACATGCTTCAATCGTATGACAAAATGACAAACTTATTGTATTATAGTACATAGGGCTGTCAGGATGATGACATTTTAGTTGAATATGAATTGTTGCAAAATAATTGCAATAAACGATTTAATTGTTTATATTGTAAATTGTGTGTCACTATTAGACACTGCATGCACAATTATTAGGCAAGTGAGTATTCTGATCGTATCATTATTTCTATGCACATTTTCCAACTCCAAACCATATAAACTTGAATGCTCATTGGATTGAATCATTTTCAGGTAAAATATATTAGTGTAATGAGGGAGGGTGTGGCAACAGTGAATAACACCTTATATCAAAGTATGCATAATTATTAGGCAGCTTTATAACCTCAGGTAAAATGAGCCAAAAAAGAGATTTAACTGACACTGAAAAGTCAAAAAATGTAAAATGCTTTTCAGACAGGATGCAACACTCTTGAAATAGCTAAACTATTGAGGCGTGACCACTGGCCAATCAAAGGTTTTGTTGCGATTAGTCAACTGGGGTGCAAAAAACGCATGGAGAAGAAAAGATGCAAATTAACTGCAAAAGACTTGAGAAAAATTAAACGTGAAGCTACCAGGAACCCATTATCCTCCAGTGCCGCCATATTCCAGAACTGCAACCTACCTGGAGTGTCCAGAAGTGTCAAGCGCTCAGACAGAAGTTGTCAAGTGCTCAGACCTGGGCAAGGTCAAAAAGGCTGAAACACGACCACCACTGAATAAGATTTGAAATGTACTGTATAGATTGGGCAAAGAAATACCTGAAGACAGATTTTTCAAAGGTTTTATGGAGAGATGAAATGAAAGTGACTCTTGATGGACCAGATGGATGGGCCCGTGGCTGGATCACTAATGGACACAGGGCACTACTTCAGTCAGGCGCTAGCCAGGTGGAGGAGGGGTACTGGTATGGGCTACTATCATTAAGGATGAGGTAGTTGGACCTTTTCGGGTTGAAGATGGACTGAAACTCATCTCCCAAACCTACTGCCAGTTTCTGGAAGATGCTTTCTTCAAGCAGTGGTACAGGAAAAAGTCCTCAGCATTCAAGAAGGCCATGATCTTCATGCAGGACAATGCTCCATCACATGCATCCATGTACTCCACTGCTTGGCTAGCCAGCAAGGGCCACAAAGATGCCGAATAATGACTTGGCCCGCTTCCTCTCCTGATTTAAATTCTATTGAGAATTTGTGGGCCCTTTTCAAATGTGAGATTTATAGTCAGGGAAGAGAATACACCTCTTTGAACAGCATTTGGGAGGCTGTGGTTGCTGCTTCAGCAAAAGTTGATCGTGAACAGATCAGGAAACTGATTGACTCCATGGATGGAAGGCTCATGGCAGTTATTGAAAAGAAGGGTGTTTATATTGGTCACTGAATATTTTAGAAAGGACAAAAACTTAAATAAATTGTCATTTTGTGTTACTTATTTGTTACACTTACTTTAAAAATTGAGAATAAACACATGAGTTGGGACAAATAATTATTTTAATTAGTCTAATAATTCTGTACACCAATTGTTGCCTAATAATTTTGCATTCTTATGTATTCCCCTGAGAAAGATCAAAACTAACTTTTCCTTTGTTTAATATTCAGGTTTGAGGTTGAATGATATTTTGGATTGACATAAAGCATTGTGATTGTTCAACAATAAAATAAATCTTGAGAAATACGATTTGCCTAATAATTGTGCACGCAGAATAATGTAAGCCAAATAATATTGTTTGCCTAAAATACAGGTGATAGATCCGTTGACGGTTCTTCAGATTTGTGGTGTTTACGCAATTCAGCACCACTTTTCTGGGGCAAATCTGTTAGTTTGCTTCCCCTAAATAATTGGGCTCACCTCTTTCATTTAGATGAAAACCAAATTGTGCGCAGGGTGGTGCAGCTGTGTTCGGCTTTGCAACTACCTCTAAACAATGTTGTTACCGTTTCATCTTGTTTTGTCAAAAACAAAAATGTCATTATCATCGTAATATCAAATTTACTTTTACAGATCGCAATGTTGTCATTAGCTAGCATTTACCAAGGCTGATTTTTCTACAAATAGAAGGGTGAGGGGAATAAGCATGGATGGATCTACATTCTATGATGTCCCAGGGCACCAGTGTCACACCCCAAGTCACACCTTCGTCTGTCCCCCTACATGTAAAATGTCTCCTTTGTGCTCAACGTGATTTTCACATTGATTAAAATCAACTTGATTTTCACGTTGATTAAAGAAACATTTTGACATGACTGGGAATTTTTTCTGTAATATCAACACTTTTCTTTATTTGCTTTTCTTTTCAAAGCTCCGCTGTTAAAGCGTTTTTTATACATAATCCACGAAAGAAAAAATGACCTTATTGGTAACACTATTTGGATAGTCAATCTGTAGAGGATCTACCAACTATCTACAGACTATCAATAATTTCTCAACTGAATGTCTGTTGACTTTCAACAAGAAAGTGCCTGTAGTCTATCTACAGATGTTCACAATAGTATCTAGTATTAAACACATGCAGCATTTCAACAGCATTGCTTTAGCCTTTCAGGAGCACATCAACAGTTTCTCATCATATTCTACAACGTAACATATACTCCATGTGATATTAAACAAATCGTATGTCCCTTCTCTAGAGCTTTTATACAGCCAATTTGGATCTTTTAAGGAGCACATCAACTGTTTATCTCATCATATTCTGAACGTAGCTTGTACTCTATGTACAGATATTAAACAAATCATGTTCCTTCTCTACAGCATTCATACAGACTATTTGTATCTTATCAGTTGCATACCAACAATATATCTACTTTTTTTTCATTCTGGTAGGCTTAGGACATCTTACAAACCAACTCTAATCCTTTAGTACAATTTCAACATTGCGTCTACAGCCTATCAGTTGAATCACAACAACACAATATCATTTTTAAAGATCGTCAAAGTTTTATTTGAACTATATATTTACAGTACATCGATCAGACATAACATTATGTAAGCTTAACCTTTTGGCAGATACACCTCTGGAAAAAATGAAGAAACCACTGCACCTTTTTCTTTTCCTTTCCAAAAAAGTTGAATGTTTTGAGTGAGGAACAGAAGCAGTCAATTTGCAGTGGTCTCTTAAGTTTAGCCCTTCGGTTCCTCACTCAAAACCTTCCTTTTTGACTTTTTTGGAAAGGAAAGGACAAGGGGCAGTGGTCTCTTAATTTTTTCCAGAGCTGTATATAACTCCATAGTCGCACGCTACACTAGTGGAGGAACCATGTCAGATAACAGTACACATAACGCAGAGCCGCAAAGTTTTTTATTCTTTGGCCTCCTGTCCTATTGGATGCGGTGGAGGAGGACTTGGAGCTGATATTGGCCCAACCATTCTGTAGCTGGCCCACCCACACACCCTGACTGGACACCCAGCCACATAATAACACCTTGAAGAGGATGGCCGGGCATGGAAGCATAGGTCTGGAAATTTTGACACCATTTGGCTGTCTGTCACAATACTGGTCAAGATGGACTACGCCATCCGTTTTCCAGAAGTGGGCCGCCTTCAAAAGGCCGCTTCCAAAACTACAGCCAAAGAGCTCTTATAGCTTTTCAGCTGGACACCTTGGAAACGGACAGTTGGTTGAACGAACCAACCGCACCTTGAAGAGAATTCTGCGCAGAGTGACTGCGGAGCACAGGCGCTATTGGGGCCTCATGACCCCGTACATGCTCATTGCTGTGCGGGAAATCTCCCATGCCTCCACGGGCATCTCCCTATTTGAACTGATGTGCAGGTGACAACGAGTGCTACTAGACATTTTAAAAGAGGCCTGAGAACTGCAGCCATCGTAGTCAATAATCCGAATGCAGAAATCACAATAGGGTGTATGGCACGAACAATCAATCTCTTACAAGGTCTGATGGGGGGTGTTGGCTTATATACTGTGGCTGGAATGAGAGAACAAGAAACAGGTGAACAATCATCAGCATTCCGGTGAATGAGATCTGCTAGATTGGGCGTGGCCAGGTGCCTGTGTGAGTGTGACGTGCTGGGGAGAGAAGTGAGAGGGAGAAACAGATCTTACAGTCGTGTTTCACAGCCTATGTGAATCCTTGATGTGTCTCTTCAGTCAAATCAAGAAGTCAATTGATCAGTCTGGTCACTTCGACTTACGTATGTGTGTGTACTTATACAAGTATATCATGAGCGCCCGTAACGTGTAGGATGTTTATCACAAACCGTACATTAAAATGGCTTGTGTTCCTGGGCCTACACAGACTGTTTAGAAACACAGGACTCAGGGATGACATGAGGAATGAACAAGGAATGCCGTCGTGTTTTATATTTAAAAGTAATACAATTTATTCATATCACGTAATAAAGTTAAAATACAAAATATTGTTACATACTAGCAATATTCAACATCCTTCCAAATCATATACAAGTGTTCTAAGTATACAATAACTCTCTAAAACACACTATAGGATGAACGCATGCTAGGAACATGTGTTTAGCAACACAGTGTGTCGGGATGTATCTTTAACGAAAACAAACTCCTAAATAGTACTACAACACACAGTACTGGGAGGTCTCTTTAATGAGAACAAACTCAAATAACTGATATGACTATCTATGCTAAGAGCAGACCTCTTAAACACTCACCCGAATAATCATTAGTATTACTTCACCTTGGCTAACATAATGAACACAAAGGACAGGAACTATCCCACTTAACCAATGCAAACGTATATAATGGATGGGGTGTTACTGCCAGTTGTTGTCAGACATGCAACGAGAACAAACATTTCTACAATGTTGATGTAAAGTTTGATCCATAACCCATACAGTACAATAAAGAATATTGGACTACTCATCCTTTTATGGGGAACGAGGGAAATCCAAACACTACAGATTACTGTCCACAATATCATGCATTTTGTTTCATTCCAGTTTGCTCAGAGTTTCACGCCTCTCCAGGTGAGC
Source organism: Esox masquinongy (assembly GCA_016801175.1). NCBI lineage: Eukaryota > Metazoa > Chordata > Actinopteri > Esociformes > Esocidae > Esox > Esox masquinongy. Next base: position 6,222 of record JACXGI010015800.1, on the reverse strand, counting down.
TCAGGAGGGTGGGGCTGATGGCCCACACCTTGTGTTCCAGATCTTTAGAGAAGCAAATGTGATGCAGGACACCTGATTAACTTCACCAAGGGTCTATTGGAGACTTAGTGTGGCCAGACACTCTTCTTCATCAAATACACTTCCAGTCTTTTTCAACAAACGTTTCTCATTACACTACAACTTTATATAACACCTTTTTGTACAGTCAGTACGCATCAGAATCATCAGAATCATGTCAGTATCAGTCATAAAGATGTTGTTTTGTACTGCTCCTGAAGTCTGCTTCTGCATTCAACCCAGTCACATTTGAATTCAAATCGATAATATGGCAAATTCCTGGATAAACATGGCTATTACGCTGAACAAAAATATAAATGATACATGTGAAGTGCTAGTCCCATGTTCCTTATGATAAAAAGTCTATTTTCCATGCACTGTATTCCCAGTCATGGGTGGATTCATTGATTCATTTGAACTGGCTGATTTTAACTCTGTTAAACCACTGAAATTGTTACATGGCATGTTCATATTTTTTATCAGTTTATTTGTAAGTAAAGCATTTGAATGGTTTGTCTTGGGTAGTAAGTTTTGTGGGTTATGACATGTTTATGTAACGTCGTAAGTTAACAATGTATTTCACAACAAGGTTACATATGTGTAATCATGTAGTTATGACAATATTATAATGGGTAATAACAAGGTATGTCAGCTGTTATTACCCAATATATTATATAAAGTGTATATGCTAAAGCCTGAAAGCTCTGCTGACTTGAAAAATGAATTATTTAGTTTGTTCTATAACATAACAATGGTTTCTGAAGGCTCTATCCACCCTCAGGCTAGAGGTTTTTGTCAGATTTGGTTATGTAATGAGGAAGCACCTGTTCCCTCAGTTGGGTGAATGTCATGGCTAGTTTCCTGTCTCTTACTGCTCAATACATTAATCATATCTAGTGTAGCACCTCTAAACCACAGGGTCAAAATGTTCCCACTACATCTGTTATTTTTTATTCACATTAATTTGTATCATTATGTTTCTTTTTGTTCTTACATCTACCTGTAATCAATAGCAGTTTTACAAATTGCATCACATTGTATTTTCTCAACTAAAAAGTAGGTATTTTCCTCGAATATACGACTTCCACAAAGTTTGAAAATTTGTTTTCAGACAACCAGTGTGCCGCCCCTCAATGACGGCCTCCTGCCCCTTTAGTGCCTCTCCCCATCATGGAGATGCTTTTCAAGCGGGTCAAGCTGGACATGGTGGGGCCCCTGCCCTAGTCAGCCCAGGGGTCCAAGAGTACGTGCTGGTGATGATGGATTATGTCACTTGCTGTCCTGAAGCCGTCCCTCTGTTCCTCCTGTACAGCAGTGCGGGAACCCCTTGATGTCTCAGACAATGAGAGAACTCAGCCGCCACCTCCAGGTTCAATGTCTCTGCACGTCCGTGTACCATCCACTGACAGATGACCGTGCGGGACACATCCATCCAACCTTGAAGCGAATGCTGAGGAGGGTTACGTCTGAGGACGGCCATGACTGGGGATCTCATGCTCCTGTACGTGTTCTTTCCCGTGCAAGAAATTCCCCAGGTTTCCTCCAGGTTTTTGCCCTTTGAGTTGTTGGATGGCCAACAACCTCGTAGCCTACTCATTGTAGCCAAAGGGGCCAGGGAACAGCAACCATCACCATGCAATGTTGGTTTCGAACACGTTCTGAGCATGAGGGAACTGAGAGACTGAATAATGAACCCTCTTTTAAAGTCACTTAGAACCTTTCCTCATGCCATCTTGATACAAAATCAATTTCAGCAGGTTCTCCTCAGCATTTCTATACTTGCCACAGAGCATGATAGGATGGTAATTGCTTAAGTGTATCATACAGTACACCTGAAAGCATGAGCCTTCTTAATCTTCCTCCACACATTTACTCATGTTTTTCTTTACATTTTCCAAGGAGAGCCTTGAAAAAATAAATGCTCTGAAAAACTAAAGCAAATTGTTCAGAAACATTGGCCCATTTTTAGATCTGATGACAGTATTAGCAATGTGTTTTTGAACCCTCCATTGGTCATATTCTCGCAAGTTTTTTTTGTTTTTTTTGTTACAGGTGTAATGCCTGTTCCCAATGCAGTGCAGTTCTTTTAAACATTCAAAAACAGGGAAAAATATCCCCATCAACGGAGCCATTACCTGCTCAAACAAGGCAGTTATTCATCTGCTAACCTGTCCTTGTGGCAAGAATTATGTGGGTAAAACAACGCGTGAATTTAAAGAAAGAATCTCAGCGCACCGTAGCACAATTTGGTGCAAAAATTTGTCTCGGTCTCAACGTAAAGTTTGACCTCGAATCATTCCTGTTATTCTGCCCTGTCACTGTATATAACATTGCCTGTTTTTAATGTAGCCTGTAGGTCACATTTATGACTGTATGTTATCTGTTCCTCCTTGATTATAATTTGTTATTTCAGTAACTGACCAGTAAGAGAATTGCAATCATGGTCTTAATTACTTTCGCCTGCATGTGTTCCACTAGTATACATTTATGAATGTATGTTAATGTTCAAATAACAAAAGAACATCTGTTTGTCCGTACACAGGATGTCACGTTTATTCAAAGCACAACAGTAATTAGCCAATGGGCTTACAGTACTGTCATGTGTATTCTGTTCTACAATGCCTATAAAGTAGAGGATGACCGGAAGTTCTTTGAGATGAGATCGAGTTTGTAAGACCGAGGAACGAGTCTGTAAACTAGATATAGAAATGAATCAAAATGGGATAATTTCCCTAAACTTTAGGTTATTCAAGACATTCTTTGTCATGAGGTAGTTTGGCCATTGCCTGTGAAAATGCTCAATTTGGATGCTGTAGATACGCCAATACAAGTGCCCTGGTGGTTGCAACAGGTAGATTGCATGATAGCCACTTTTGCAGACCTGTGTGAAGGTACTCAAGTAAAGTCAATTTTGGGAGCTATGAAAGACACATTTGTTAATAGGTTATATGGTTTATAATTCCTTCGCACAAGCGACCATGTTGCACATTGATGTCTTTGATTGTGTTAGTGAATGCTTGTATTTTTGATGAATATACAGGAAATTGTTTTGTTTGATATAAGGTCTAACATTTTAATGGTTGAATAGAATAGATCTAGCAATTCCTGATTTGGCTAAGCAAAGTCAAGTCTGACGAGATCTTATTCCTCTGCTAGTTGCTATCAGGCGTGAATGCAGCACAAGGAATCACACATCAACCAAGCCAGTTCTGGATGGAAAAGAAAATTGGACATAGACTATAATGGAAACTTGTCTTAATAGGGTGTAAGCTTCACACTAATAATGGAATTTCTGAGATCCACAAGTTTTCAGGACTGATCTATTGTCTTCATTGTTGGGAGTTGATGGAACAATACCCAGTGGATGTTAGTTTGGTCTGTTGAACCACACTAATCATTGTTTTGCAGTTACACTTTCAACAGATCGGGACATCACAACTCCTTTTCTGATGATACATCACATCACTGACTGGATACAGACAATTGAGTGTGAGTACAGCAACATGTATTCTAGAAGGATTTATACAACCACACTGGATGAATATGTTTCAAATCTTCCTACCACTCACATGACAGAACGATACCAGGGTCAGACTACTTGACTTCACACTTCATTTCTAGATGAATCATTGACAGCAAGATGAGAGGAGAATCCACCTGAGTCCTGAAGGACTCCACATACTACAGGTCAGAGCACCATGGGCCAGTTGACTGGACAGGTCACATGGTCCCAACACAGTGGAAGACACTGTTGTGGTGTTAATCTTGAATTAGTGAGGTGTTGGAAACTCACTATTCCATTACACACCTAAACTGACCTATTAGGACAACCAGGCAATTTGCCGTGTCCACATCACACTGACTACAATAACAGATATTGGAACTTCACATCACTGATACAAGACAAAGAAAACTGAAGACAAGAACTAAAGGACACTTGATTGGAAACTAACCTCATTACTTACAATCTAAAATTTTCCAAAATGAACTGATATGGTGATTTCATATGTATGAAGGTTTGTTTCTCGCCAGACAGGTGGGAAACTCTGTATGATGACAATCCCAATATTGGACTTTGATGTATTTTGTGATGATGCTTAATGATCGACATTATGACGGCTATCATGGTATGCTTGGATAGTGAATCCTTCCCTATTAAAGGTAGAATTGTTCCCTATTAAAGGTAGAATTGTTCCCTTTTTAAAGGTAGAATCTTTCAGATGTACAACAGGATATGCACAAGTCTTTTCTATGATTTTGTAGCACGTATCATGATACCGACAAGGGGGGTTTTGATTGTCCAATGGAATTTGAGGAAATGTTTAATCATTGGGTCTGATTGTGTTGGGTCTGATTTTGTGCTGAACATCGTTAACAGTGATAGTAGCCTGTTGATGTCAATAATATGTTTCTCGACCCTTATAATCTGAGGTGGGGGAGGGATTGATGACTGTCATACATTGAGTTATGTGTCAGACTGGGGTGTCAATTGTCTTGTTTACATTCATTTTCATCTGAGGAACAATAAGACCTCATTGGTCAGATACTCCTTTTTGTTGTTCTGTCTTTGTCATTTGAATAAGTGAATGGGCCTTTTCTTTTCATTAGGAATTGAATTGTCCTTTTAATGTTTTATCAAACGTAATGTTTGTCCTTACATGTGTGATAGGGTGGAGTGTAGATGTTTATGAATGTATGTTTATGTTTAGATAACAAAAGAACATCTGTTTATCCGTACGCTGGATGTCACGTTCATTCAAAGCACGACAGTAATTAGCCAATGGGCTGATAGTACAGTGATGTGTATTCTGTCCTGCAATGGCTATAAAGTAGAGGATGACCGGAAATTCTTTGAGATGAGATTGAATTTGTAAGACCGAGTAACTAGTCGGTAACATCATGAACAATACACTATCAAATGCTGCAATAAATAACTGAAGTACACTCTCCATTGACGACCGGGGACACAATCATTATTTCAACCACTATACGAAACGGCTGATTCCTAACACTAAACCATATGCATGTGATCTGCAGTGCTTGACACGATACCCAGAAAAAGACAGCTTCTGTGTCAAAATGTTTGTATTAAATTATTGCATCCGAGCATACCAGTGTGCGACTTTCTTATACTTTACAACTGTTTCGCTCCACCAGCCAGCACCTTGCCTAACGAGGTTTGCGTTTTCTCTACCTTTTGACTTTCCTTAATTTTGTAATATGTCTGTACAAATTATGTGTATTAACTAACTGACGTCAGCATGTTGGCACAGAAAAGGAAAAAAAAAAGATGTCTTTTCATCAGATCGGGGGTGTGTACCAGACTTAGAGCAGCCTCCATTTACAATTCCCAGAACAAAATAACACATTTTTCATTGAAACCAAGTTCACTCCAGAACCAAACAGGCACTTAAATATCCTATGTCGCTCTTGAAGACATTTGTGTCCAATGACAATCAACCGCAATAACTGGTGTTAACAGGTAAATGGCATATTCCGTTAATACTTTGAACATAAGTATAAGCATGACCATACTTTTCAAATCCCCTTTTAAGAAATGAACATCCTTGAATAAATAATGAACACAATTTCCATTACTGACAGTAGGCTGTATTTTAGTAAAAAATGTGTTCACATGCTTGCATCTAAATATAATGCTGATAGGTACTGGACATGAGAGAGGACCTTCCAAGACTAATAACCAAAGAGCATATTTAAGGGATTAAGTTGAGAAACATCTCAAGGATGATCAATTGTGGTGGAATTGGATTTTGACTGGTTTTAGATTAATTAAAAATAGTCAATGAATTAATGTAACAAATGAAACTTTATAGAGCAACCGGAAGTCAGGGGAGAGCAACCCGAAGTCAGGGGAGAGCAACCGGAAGTCAGGGGAGAGCCATTGTAGACTTGTTGAATCTTTATTCAGCATGAGTCTACAATGTTGACCAAATCAAATCAAATCAAATCAAATTTATTTATAAAGCCCTTTTTACATCAGCAGTTGTCACAAAGTGCTTTTACAAAACACCCGGCCTTAAAACCCCAAGGAGCAAACAACAGTAGTGTTGAATTTCAGTGGCTAGGAAAAACTCCCTAAGAAGGCCGAAATTTAGGAAGAAACCTAGAGACGACCCAGGCTCAGAGGGGTGACCAGTCCTCTTC
>JACXGI010015798.1:0-16921 GCA_016801175.1 Esox masquinongy | reverse complement strand
CAGCAGTCCTGTGGTACAGAGAGGAGAGACATACAGCAGTCCTGTGGTACAGAGAGGAGAGACATACAGCAGTCCTGTGGTACAGAGAGGAGAGACATACAGCAGTCCTGTGGTACAGAGAGGAGAGACATACAGCAGTCCTGTGGTACAGAGAGGTGAAGAGAGACCTGTGCTCATTCACACTGTTACACACACTAGGCTGACAGGAATATGATGGTCGTGGAGAAACAGAGGAGAAATTATAGTAGTGTCTGCGACAGGACCAGACAAGTTCAAGAGTCCGCAAGAACAGGCAGAACAGTAATTCTGGTTTTGAAGCAGCTTCTGGAAGATGTGCTTTTGAATGTTTTTCCCTCTGTCCCTTCCTCCCATCATCTGCAGCAATCATTCTTGAGTATTCAGTAACTAATAAAGAAACTAACAATGTCTTTATCAGCTGGGCAATGAAAAGCGGGTAGCTAACACAAGCTAACCATTCTGTCTCTCTCCCTGTCCCTCTCTATCTCATCTCAGGAGAAACCCTGAAATGGAGCCATTGCTACTGAAACATGCACACACAGCAAAGTGCACGGGGGACAGGGTTCTGTAGACTGAAACGTGTAGCTAACGGAGGAAGTTATTTCTGATTCCACAAGCTAAGATGTACACAGGACAGGACAGGAATGTTGATGGGTTATAGAACTGACTTAGGATCGGGTCAGGACAGGGAAAATGACCGAACAAGACAGGACAGGAATACATTTTCACTCCCTGTCAACTTTCAACAGACACACACCCTCACTTACTATGTCTCACTTCTCTCCCTCTCTCACTCCTTCTATCTCTTTCTCGCTCCCTCTCTCTCTGTTTCTACGAGAAGTAATAATACATTACATTTTTATAGCGCTTTTCAAGAAGTGTCTTGGTGTGTTGTGTTAAAGTGATGTCGAGGCATGACCAGAGCATTATTAAAATCCCATGTGAAATAATCTCAAAATATCTGTGCTTGATTGATCGTGGCTGGTGAATCAAAGCCAATTCATGGATTGCTCTTCCAACGCTTGGTCATGTCGTTGCCATGGTCACCAAAATTCTGTAGATGCCGCCGAAATATTGAAGACTAGAAGTTCAATGGGAGCTATTGACTTTAAACAAGCTAAATACCGTTTAATGTAAATTAAACTATAAATTCTCGGAAATACGACAACATTGCTAAAGCACAGTACTAGAAATCAACGTTGCCATCATCATCATATGTACTTTGACAGGTGGCAATGTTATCATCAGTTAGCAAAGTCAGTCAGGAATAGCTAGCAATGCTAACGTTTGCAAGCTAAAATTTGACGTAGTCTCCTCAATATTAACTAGCTAATTTACATTATACTGCATCTAAAATCAATCCGGTGGCACCAAAATGATGACAAGGGTTTTAGATACTAAATAGCTGCCTTCTTTAGAGGTGGCATGGGGTTTTCAAGCCTCCGTAACTCAATTCAGATCAAATCTTCATCAGCTCCCATTGAGGACGCGTTGACTGGAAGCCGCCTGCGGACCACATCTACTGCTCAGAACTATTTCAGCAAAAACTCTCCTCTATTATTCCCACTGTAAATCAGAAATGCCTGGGAAAAAAACATTCCCAGTTCTCTACTATGGGCGGTAAAAGTGGTCCGCATGGTCCGTTTTATCCCAGGTATGTGCCCTTCCAAAAGCAGCACAGTGGTATCCATCAACGGAGAGGAAGAGAGGGAGTGTTTTTTGTGTTAAGTTGTACTCACAAGCCGTGTGTGTAATGGCCTGACGTCCAATGCTCAAACACCCACAGACACACGCACACGCACACGCACACGCACACACACACGCACACGCACACGCACACGCACACGCACACACACACCTACTAAGGCTAAGTTTTGCCAGGGACCCATGAAACAATGTAATCACGAAACTAAGGTGCTGGTACAATGTGCTGTGACTGTCATGATTCCATCCAACGATGGGGTTCTGTAACCGTTCAGTAGTTCCATGTTCCAAACTTACTGCTCATCATTTCTGCTGCAGAGGGACATGAGAGAGCCCAGAGAAAAAGACTTGTGAGCTGCTGAAAACAAAGAAAAAATACTGTCTTCCTGTTTCCAAAGAAGATGGAGAACAGGTGATGAGGGAAAACTACTATTTGTTTTCATGTTACAAACTGACTGCACAACGGCTTGCACTGTAAAGTCACACTGTCACACACACACACACACAGATTCTACATGTCAGCAGAATAGCTAGGTACAGTAACGTTACAATGACACAGCAAAGCTGAACTAGCTAAACAAACAACTGCATACTTGAACTTTAGCAAAGTAGTTTACACACTAAATAATTGAAGGGACTGCACCAGAAAGACTCCGGCATCGCTCTCCAACACTGCTGACGTCACAGCTCATGAAAATCACTGCACTTTCATAGCCAAGCAACAGCATACTTGGTGTTCCTAAAATATGAATCATTTTTCACACCGTCAAAACTTGGTGTGAATGAATAAAACAAATGCCCCAAGCTAAACAGTGGAATGAGAAAGAGAGATGCCGAGTAAGGACATAGAGAAAGGGAGGGAAAGAGAGGAGAGAGAATAAGAAAGGGCAGAGAGAAATAAAGAGCTGAAGTGACAATGCACGAGTTCAGGCTCTGCTCTGCCACCTTTTATGAGTGGACAGGTCCGTGACAAGACGCGTTTTATCTCTCCCATCGCAATCCCTTCCTCCCCCATTCCTCTCCTCTATTAAATGTTTTCTTATCCTTTCCCTTCTTCCCTTCCTCCCTCCGTCCTCTCCTCTCCTTTGCTCTGAGAATAAAGGAGAAATAAAGGAGAAATATTTCTCCGAAATAAACATATATACATCTACCGATCAGCCATGACATGATGGCCACCTGCCTAATATCGTGTAGGTCCCCCTTTTGTCGCCAAAACAGCCCTGACCAGTCGAGGCACGGACTCCACTAGACCTCTGAAGGTGTGCTGTGGTATCTGGCACCAAGACGTTAGCAGCAGATCCTTTAAGTCCTGTAAGTTGCGAGGTGGGGCCTCCATGGATCGGACTTGTTCATCCAGCACATCCCACAAATACTCGATTGGATTAAGAACTGGGGAATGTGGAGGACAAGTCAACACCTTGTTGTTGTGTTCCTCAAACCTTTCCTGAACCATTTTTGCTTTGTGGCAGGGCGCATTATCTTGCTGAAAGAGGCCAATGCCATCAGGGAATACCGTTGCCATGAAAGGGTGCACATTGTCTGCAACAATGCTAAGGGAGGTGGAACATGTCAAAGTAACATCCACGTGAATGGCAGGACCCAAGGATCCCCAGCAGAACATTGCCCAAAGCATCACACTGCCTCCACCGGCTTGCCTTCTTCCCATAGTGCATCCAGGTGCCATGTGTTCTCCAGGTAAGCGACGCACACGCATCCGGCCATCCATGTGATGTAAAAGGAAACGTGATTCAATGAGCCTTGGCCACCCATGATCCTGAAGCCGGTTCACCGCTTTTCCTTCCTTGGATCACTTTTGATAGGTACTGACCACTGCAGACCGGGAACACCCCACAAGGGCTGCAGTTTTGGAGATGCTCTGACCCAGTCGTCTAGCCATCACAATTTGGCCCTTGTCAAAGTCGCTCAGATCCTTACGCTTGCCCATTTGTCCTGCATCTAACACATTAACTTTGAGGACAGAATGTTCACTTGCTGCCTAATATATCCCACCCACTGACAGGTGCCATGATAACGAGATTATCAGTGTTATTCACTTCGCCTGTCAGTGGTCATAATGCTGATCGGTGCAGGTACCGTCGTTTTGTGGAACAAATCCGATTCCTCTATAGGTACCAATGCCAGTAAGGTACCAAAGTGAGTTTTTGATTAGTAAGTCATTACTAATCAAAAAGAGTAAGAATTTGATTAGTAAGTCATTTGATTAGTAAGTCATGTGATTAGTAAGTCATTTTATTATTTTGTCATTTGGATGAAATATCAAAATCACTTTCAAGTGCCTAAGACTGTATATCCAGATAGGTTCCCCTCCCTCTGGTACGCCGGGATCTGACACGTGGGAAAGAATGTGTTCTACTTTTACTCATCAGTGACTCATTAGTGCCTCACTCTCCTCATTCTTCTTCTTCTTCCTCGTCCTACGCCCGTGTTCTAAATGGCACCCTGTTTCCCACATAGTGCACTTCCTCCTGAGCAGAACTCTATGGGCCCTGGTACAAAGTGACACACTACACAGGGATCAGAGTGTCATTTCGGGTGACGCCGTCTGAGGTACAAACGTTGCCTGTCTCTACAATCATGCTCGGCCACGCCCCTTCTGTGGTAGGCAGAGAAGGGCTGATTCACTGTCTCGCTGAGACGCCCACAGTGCAAACAAACACACACAAACGGCCAGAGCTCCACCACAAGTGTTTCCTTGTCATCGGCGTTGTGCGTGACATTCCACCCGCTACACCAGGAACCCACCAGAAAGAAATCGATCTGTGACGCTCGGACGCTGGCGAGGGTCAATCTAAGTTCCTTGCCTGGTTAACGCTATGCCATGCCCACAAATGTTGGTTTCTTCTCAACCAACCTGACCTCCCGAAGGACTGCTTATTTATTTATTTACAGTTATATTACCATATACAGTGACTGAGAACATGATGTCTTTTACAAGATTAGGAGAGGGGATGAAGGAGCCAACTGGTAGCTTGGGATGACTAAGTAGCCATGTTGGTATCAACAGATTGAAATCGACTGAACCATCTATTCGGTCCCATAAACCAATGGGGTCCATATAATTGAATCCATAAACCAACCAACCTTCGTCCGGCCACAAATAGATTTAAAAAAAAAAAAAAATGGCTAAACAAATAAATTGCCATTCAAAACCCTTGAAGTGGCCTTTGAGTCAATACATTTACCCACCTTCATTTGAGTCTTGGTATGCAAAGCAAAAATCCATAACACTGGATTTTTTTAAAATCCATAAAATTGTTTGGTAGGTTATCCCTGTCATCAACTTCCCTTCCCTCTCCCCCATCTCACATCTCTCCCACCTCTCTCCCACACCCACTCCCTCTCTTCCGACTCTCTATCTCTGGCTAATTGTGCAACAATTCACTGACAGTCAATTACTTGGCTGTCTATCTAGAGACACTAATGTCCACCAAGCTGTCCTAACCATCTAAAGACACTAGTTTCTCAGACTCTATCTCCAACAACTTACATCAACAAGACAAGTGGTGTTGATATATGCAGACGGAAAACATACAATAAATGGATCCTCATGATTCTTAAAGCAACTCTTACGTGCGCGCGGGACCAAATTCAGGTCCCAACCCATAGTTTTAGAAACCCTGCTCCGGATGCGTGCGGCTTAGAAAGATGCACTGCTGCTGGTGTTTCTTCACTGACTTCACGATTAGGCGTGGTTCTGACAGCTGTGAGCTGTTACTGTACAACTGGATAGTACATGTGTTTGTGTGTTTCTGCGAGTGTCTTCTGGCACTGTCTAGTTGAAGAAGTGTGTTTGTGTGTGTCTGTGTGTGTGTATGTGCGTGTATGTGAGACAACCTCTGCCTTCATTACTTGGCATCTTAACCCCCCCCCACCCAGCAACATTCCAGGCAGTTATGAAACAGATTCATGCTACATTTATTTATTTGTTTTACCTTCCCTATTCTCTCCCAGCCTCTCACTTTCTGTCCTTCTTTCTTTCCTTCTCTCCATTTTTTCTCACCCTCCCTCCCCCCGTTCCATTTCTCACGCCTTGTCTCCCTCACCTCTCTCTCCCTCCCTGTCTCTAGATCCACTGTTAAAATAGCTGAAATTCCTTCACTGAAGGCGTTGTTTCGCAGACCCAGTGAAATTGTGACAGGGGTTTGTGGAGAAAAATCTGACGAGACAAACCTCAGATTTACCCGGCTCAGCAGACAAGCAAACCAGCTGCTTACTCACTGAGCCCCTGACACACACACACGTGCGCACGGATACACACACACAAGGACAGATACAAAAACACACGCAAACACAAGCACGGATACACACACACACTCACAAGCGCACATAAAGGGAAAACGTCTGAGGCCAGAGTTTAAACTTTAAATCTCAACAGCCCAAATAGCAGACTCAGACAAAACAATATACTAACTCTGAACAAAAACAGTTAACATTTCTGTCTTATGGCTCAACATTTAACCATGAAAAAATCCTCCCGTTTTTAGTCTGTTGACAGAAAATCTACCAGTAAACCAAAAAGTAAGTACAGCAGAAAGACCTCTGAACTTACTCTATTTACTCATACCAGTAACACAGAGAGGTTTAGGGCTGCAAAATGTTCAGAACTTTCTACAAATTCAATAAAAAAAATCTGAAATACAGGCTAGGCGATTCCCTGGAATCGGCATATCTGGAATCCTCCGATTAAAGACTTTTCGAAAACCAAGGAATTTACTTAGTTTAAAGAATGTTGCAACCCAACACACAAAGTAACTAATCTCTGAGTCAAAGTCCCAGCTGCCCCAGTACACAGAGCCGCAGTCGGCTTTTCTCTAGGAATTCCGTCACACAGTTAAACACCGTAAGGAGAACTAGGTAAAGCAGCTCTCCAACGTTCTCCGCTGGTTTAGTGGATGAAGTCTGTGTCCTGGACTGGAGGACCACATCCCTGCTATCTACAGCACTAACATAGTCAGAGTCCTACCTGAGTCTCCTCCTGTAGCACTCTGTACTGCTCCTTCCAGACCAAGATCTTGGACACCTCGTCCTTCCTCAAGGCCCTCTCCTTCTTCAGCTCCGGGCTCCAGAAGGTCTTGATGGAGTTCATGGACGAACTCAGCTTGCTCTCCTTCACGTCCGCCTCCCTCCGGAGGAGCTCGTTCTCCCTCAGCACCTCCTTCAGCTGGGCTTGGAGGTCCATGATGGCGTTGTCCCTGGCTTGGCGTAGGGAGTGGGGCACCGTGGCCGCTTGCTGGAGGCCGGACTGGGACGAGCTCATGCTGTCGCCCCCAAACGCGATGCTGTCGCTGGGTGTGGGGGAGCCGCCCTGGCAGACGTTGGGGCTGGACCCCGTGGCGGTGGCCCGGACCCCATAAGGGAGCCTTCCTCCGCTCCGACCCAGGGTCATGGTGCTCTTGGGCAGGCTGGAGTCATGGTTGGGGTTGGGATAAACCTGGGTCTAGAGTAATTCAGAAAATAATAAATTACGTTTATTTCATATTTGTCTGCGTATGTGACACAATTCGTGAACGGTGGCGTAGGTCGCATGTCACTACTATTCAGGAGAGCCGTTTTTAAGAAGATAAACATTTCGTCTTTTTTGCCAAAATGCCTTCTTGAAGATGTGAACTTTCAGGTGACTTAATAACAATCCAGTATGCGAAGTGTAAATACGAATAAAATTAAAAACTTAAACCCTTGTTTAACCAGCGGAAAATACAGGATTTTTGCTAGACTTGATTGGCTGAGATAATGAAGGGGCTGGACATGCTGACATACTGAGTTCTGATTGGTCTGCCAAGTCACTGATTTCAAGCCTCTTTTCTCAGAACTAAGTAGAGCAGATTATCAAATTTTAAAGCAGAATGTCTTTCCCATAACTTCATCAAAAAGTATTGTTTTACATACCATCACAAAGCTCTGAATCTGGACCTATATAAAATTTTTAAAATAGCCAAACTCAAATTTTGGGATAGGACCCCGTTCAGGAATTCTGTCACATATTTTTCAATTACTGTCAGCAATTTCGGTCACTAAGCAAACACGTTTATCCAGAGGAACAACAGTTGGCAGTGTATTCAACTAAATTAACAAACAACAGTTAATATACTGGTAAAAGAAAAACAAAGTCTTCAATTCACTCCAGAAGTGACCCTAAAGGGGACACGCCATTCACCTGCTGGGAGACGACCTCGTTGTCGCTGAGGTACATGGGACCTGAAGTGGCGTAGGCCGCGTTCATTGACTGGATGTTCTCCATGGAGAGGGTTTTCGCCCCGGGGCCCCCCAGGGGACCGCCCCCCCCGGTGCTGTTGGTCCGACGGTGGCCGAGGCGAGGGGAGCGCGGCAGGCGAGGGGACTGGCCGGGGCTATGGCTGCTGCCGTTGTTGCCCTCCATCTTGGACACAGAGCGGGCGCCACCGTACATCCTGAAGGGTCGGGGGTTAGCTGGCAAAGGTCAGGGGCAAAAGGGGTCCCTGGCTGGGGGTTAAGGGTTAAAGTGGAGGCACTGAGACTCAATGGCACTCGAATGACACTCTGATGGCACTCGAATGACACTCTGATGGCACTCGAATGACACTCTGATGGCACTCGAATGACACTCCACAATGTGATAATTAGATGATCCTCAACACTATGATAATACTGGGATGATTGTTACTTGGATGATCCTCCAGACTCCAGATGATACTCGGATGACACGGATGATAGTCTTCACTGTGATGTTTGGATGATATCCCACACTGTGATGCTTGGATGATATCCCACACTGTGGTGTTTGGATGATACTATTCACTGTGGTGTTTGGATGATACTATTCACTGTGGTGTTTGGATGATACTATTCACTGTGGTGTTTGGATGATTCCCCACACAGTGATGCTCGGATGATATGGATATGCAATAAATATAGATTTGTACAGGAAGTACAATCCTGATGAAGACTGAGAACACTTTGGTTGGTTACTGCTAGTCTGTCTTAGCTAAAGGAAAGGAACAGGTTGCTCATGTCCAATTTGGTCCTGTATTTCCTTGGACGGTAAACTAGGTCCTTGGCTTGTGATTTTAACATCCGATTATTCCATTTGTCCTGTGATGAGGAAATGATCTGTAAGACAGGGACAGAGGGGGAAGAGTTAAAACCAAAACAGAAAGGGTAAGAAGTCAATTCTCCTGAGCCATGTCACTCTGTCAGGAAACAGACAGAGTGACATGAAATACAGAAGTACTACAAAGTTTTGGTACAGTCAAATGTCAGCAACACCATGTGACCATGAAACTGTGTCTCCCCATGCGCTGGACTGCAGAACACAGAAGTGCTGGGACAGACGGGAACAGAGTCTATCACACGGTTAAACTAGGACTCCGTCCTGGTGGAACAATGGCCTGATGAGGAGCTACGTCTCCTCAGTCTCCTCACCTCGCTCTCCCCTTCCCCTCTACTCTCCAGACTGCTGCCACTATCTGGGTCAGTCTGACTCTATTTATTTACTCTAGCTGCCCTCCCTCCTGGTTTGCCTCCCCACCAGGTGCCAAGCCACCCCATTCATTGCCCGGTGTATTTCTTCTCTCATAATATTCTCACTCCCTCTACCTCCTTTTCCGTCTCCTTCTCCTCCCCCACTCTCCCTCTCTCTCCGTCCTTCCTCCCTTTCTTCCAGACGGCTATGCCCGCTTCTTTTCTAATAATCACCTCTTGGGCTTCCATAATAAACTGGCTTCCAGGGAGTCACCCAGCCCTTTTCTATCTGAAGAAACTTACCTCCTATTCTAAACACACACACACACTGTACGTCATCAGCCAATATAAACGGGGGAACCAGATCAACGCAGCGTGGCTGCACCAGATGTTGGGAAACCTAATACCTTCTCGACAGCACAAGCTGTACCTCTCAACGATGGACATGGACTCACTGTAGTTTATCCACATGCAGTCGTGTCCAGTGAATAGACACTGTAAATACCGTTTTAGCAGACGACAACGGCGTGACAATGAAGTCATGGGGACCCCTTTTAAAAGGGGGGGGGGGGCTCTGCTCTAAAAAGGGAATATTCGTCAAATCTATCACCATTCACTTATTGGCCAACAGTGCGGGTACTTGAGCCAGATTTGGATATATTTGTCTGTTTTTGCTTCATAACACTAAGAAATTGTACTTCTCAGGTTTAGAATAAGTTACTGCTCGTCAAAACAGAATGCAGCTGTTTGATGAAATATACTGGGGTGACATCCATGCGGGCATCCTTTAACGATTTCTCAACATTGTGTGAAATACACACATAAAAATAGACTGAATTCAGGGCAATACATTTGATCCAAAAAGGAGGGTCCTTTCCACACGTTTCCATGACATTTCCATAACGTTTCCATGACGTTCCCATGACATTTCCATGGTTCGGGTGGAGTTCCATTAACCTCCTTTGACAGCACAAACATTCGAACACGGAACATGTGAATGCATGATAATGGAGACACCATCCGGTGGCAGGTATCCTGCGTTTGACCAAAGACATACAGGATCATTTCACTTCCTTGTCTTTTACAGCAACCCTCCGAATGCATTGCTTGCTGAAAGGAAACGTGAACTGCGTAGCTGGATGATTGGACCTCAGGCAACACAAGAACATCCCTGAGTTTTGCTGCGGCTTTGGGTCATGTGGTCCATCTGATGACGGTCATCATAATTATTTGAATCACTGTGAGTCACAGTGAAGGGCAGTAATAGAGTTGTTACAGTTCGACCATGAGGGCCGAGACAATGTTGTCTGGAAAAGCCAGATGCACGATTCTCCCGTTCTCACAACTTTGCCAGCACAGAAACACCAAAGATGATGCTCTTAGAGAAAAGACAAAAGAAGCAACAGCATGTGAGAAAAACGCTAACTGAAAATCAATTGAAGCAAATCATTTCAGGGTAAATTGAAAATACTAAGCAAACAACACAAAGCTCTAATCTTTCCAAGATGCAGATGTATAAACAAAAAGAGAAAAGAAAATGTATATATAATTGACAAAACAGTTATTAAAGACTCCCAGAACCCTGGCAACTGAATGGGGCAGTGGTAAAGTCACCCCCTCACTGTCCATGTCGGGGGGGGGTTAGTCCAATGAAATATGTCTGCCTTGATCAATCGTGTTCTAGCAAATCCTCGCAGCTTGAGTCGTCTTTCAAGTATATCAATTAATTAGCATGGCCTCACACTAATGGACATGGAAGTCAAAGACCTACAGTTTTCAGATTACAGAGAGACTACAGCCTCAATCAGTGACCACAGTGCAATCTTCTGCACAAATTCCGTCAGACTTGGACCCAGATGGTGAAGTAAAACAAAAAGGATTCATCAGTCATTGAACCAATTGTCCTCTATGGGTGTGAAGTCTAGGGTCCACTTACCAACCAAGCCTTCACAAAATGAATCCAGAGAAGATCCTCCTGAGTTCTGCAGTTGACTTTGGAGTGGATACCACAATGTTTCTGTCTTTTTCACTTGTCCATCTGGGCCCTAGCTATTCTCACACAAACGGCCACTGAGTGGACAAGACATGAGAACAACACCCACTGTTTGCGGCATATGTAAAAAAGTACCAGTAACATTTTTAAGAACACGTATTTAGAATTTCCGAGTAGCCTATTTATTGGAATAATAAAAATTACGATTGGAATTAAAAAAGCACAGAAATGGAGAGAGAGAAATGGAGAGCGAAAGTGAGAGGGGAAAAGGGAAACCAGAAAGAGGGCGAGGGAGAGAACGAGAGGGAGGGATGTGAGAGTGAGGTAGATAAAGAGGGATGGAGGGGGGAGAGAGGAAGGGGGAGGCAGAGAGGGAGGGAGGCTGGGGAGGCACAGAGAGGGAAGGGGAGGCAGAGAGAGAGGGAGAGAGGGAGAGAGGGAGGGAGGCAGAGAGGGAGGGAGAGAGGGAGGAGGAGGCAGAGAGAGAGAGGGAGGTAGAGAGGGAGAGGGAGGGAGAGAGAGAGGGAGGGAGAGAGGGAGAGAGAGAGAGAGGGAGAGGGAGAGAGAGAGAGGGAGGGAGAGAGAGAGAGAGAGAGAGAGGGAGGGAGAGAGAGAGAGTTAGAGAGGTAGAGAGAAAGAGGTAGAGAGAGGGAGGGGGAGTCAGAGAGAGGGAGAGAGAGGGAGGTAGAGGTAGAGGTAGAGGTAGAGTCGTAGTATTCCACTGCCTCTGTTCCTTAGTGGTTCTGAAACTAGTGTTCCAGAATACAACATAATCAGCCACTGTTTGTCAGGAGCCGGCTGGTACACTGTCACACACTGATAAAGATATCACACACACACACACACATATCACACACACACACACACACACATATCACACAAAGATATCATACACACACAAAGATATTACACACACACACATAGATAGATATAACGATATAACGCACACACATATTACACACACACACACAAAGATATTACACACACACATAAAGATATAACGCACGCACATATTACACACACACACACAAAGATATTACACACACACATAAAGATATAACGCACGCACATATTACACACACACACACACACACAAAGATATCACACACTCACACAAAGATATCATACACACAATGACATTACACACACACATAAAGGCGCATGCACATATTACACAAACACACACCCACACACAAAGATATCACACACACACACACATACACACACACAAACATATCACACACACAAACACACACAAAGATATCACACAAACACACAAAGATATTACACACACACATAAAGATATCACACACACGCACATATTGTACATGCACATATAAAAATATCCCAAACACACACATAAAAATATCACCCACATTCAAATACACAGATACAGATATCACACCCACACACAAACACACACACACACATTACGATTTAAGAGCATGGCGAAGCCCTTGGTATGTAATCTAGGCATTCAGCCTCTTCATGGCAAGCTTCAGTAAATATGGTTGGATGGGTGGTCATTACAACATCAGACAAGGCAGACTGAGAGGGAATAAAGCGACAAGCAGAGAGAGGAGAGAATGAGAGAGAGAGGAAGAGAGAGAGAGAGACAGACAGACAGAAGGACAGCCTGTGTAGAAGGCAGCGTCTTGGGGCATCTAACCACCGGGTGCACTGGAACAGGAAGCTTGCAGCATCATCTGATAGATGGAATCCAGCTGGATCAAAGGGCCTTGTGTCTGAGTCGGCTCCACATGACGGGACCTTTGTTCCATCAGACAATGTTTGTTTATAGTGTTTCAAAAACCATCGGTCAACATGGGTTTTTTTTTTTTAAACATAATGTGTCTTTTTTTCTTTTCAGTGACGCTCCAATGTTTTGCTTTGCACCTTGACTCAGGTTGGTGGAGCGTAGCGTAAACACACGCGGCAGGAAACACGCGGCGGTAAACACACGCGGCGGTAAAGACAGACAAAAGTCTGCACTCAGAATGGAGGAGACAGTAAAACTGTTACAATACATTCAGTCAGGCCAGAACCAGTATCACCAAACCCAGTATCGCCAGACCCAGTATCGCCAGACCCAGTATCGCCAGACCCAGTATCACCAGACCCAATATCACCAGACCCAGTATCACCAGACCCAATATCACCAGAACCAGTATCACCAGACCCACTATCACCAGACCCAGTATCACCAGACCCAATATCTCCAGAACCAGTTTTACCAGACCCAATATCACCAGAACCAGTATCCCAGAACCAGTATCCCAGAACCTGTATCCCAGAACCAGTAACCCAGAACCAGTATCCCAGGACGAACGCCTCCTCCACGTTGTCATGGACATAGGCAGCTAGCGGACAAACACGCACGGCTGGCCCAGTAAAGAAGAAAAGGTGCAGCCCCGAAACTGTAAATATCCGTCATCAGCATGTTGTCTCTTTGGTGGGTCCTTTAGATCAGCTGGGCACTTCAAAGCAGCTGCCAGATCAGGAAAAGTCAAGATAAATAGCTGGTTACTAACTCAGCAACAGCAGCTAGTTAGCTTGTTTTCAGGGGGCCACGACACAGTATCTTACTAATCACTATGGCATGAATTTAAGTCCAATTTAAGTCATTATTAAGTTGGTATAAATTATGACAGTACAGCATGATGTGGATTTTTTTTTTGCAATGCCCAACTCTACTCACAGATCTAGGATCAGCTAAGAGGATGAATGTCACAGTGGAGAGTTTGATGCTTGAGTGCTTTGGTCACCTCTGCTGAAATCAGAGCCAGTCAGCCACAAACACACTCACGCTAAACTGACCATCTGTTCCCTCTCCCCTCAGGTCAAAACACACACACACACACCTGTACAGAGCAGGCCAGGACTCTGCTTCAAGGCAACCATTATAAACACACACACACACACACACAAACACACACACCTGGACAGAGTAAATACAGTTAGCTCAGTGGCCGTTACAGTTCTGACCCTAGCGAGAACCTCTATCCTCCAGTGCATTCACACTGTCAGACAGACCCATAGACAGAGAGAGACAAAAAAAGACAGTGGCAGACTGAGACAGACACAGACAGACAGACATAAACAGACAGACACAGACAGAGACAGTCTGGGACAGACAGAGACAGACAGAGAGACAGCTCTCAAACCATTACCAAACTCTGCAATACCAAGAGCTGAGCAGAGAGAAAAGTTCCCACATTCAGCTGGTTTTGGGGTTAAACTGTTCTCCGAACACACTGAATCCCAAGCATCAGAACATCCGTTCAAAATCAAATTAAAACAAACCATCAAAACAAGGCTAAACTCCACCCTGCTCGCAATTCACAAAATACAGACCAATTGAAGTAAGTATTTTCCCCCCAAATGAAAACCCTGAACCCCATCTGTCCTGCGCTGGTGTCAGGGCAGACGGGTGTTAGCTGACAGAGCAGCGGCGGGATTCAAACCCATGCCACGGCGGTACGTGCACCGACCACAGGACGGCCCTAGGCCTCAGCCAAGCACGTTAAACTGAATCCCGTTGGAGAGAGACCCTGCCTGTACGGGCCGATGCACGTTTCACGGTTTGATAAGTAACCCCACATCGTCTCTGGCGTCCTGTAGGCCAGACCTGACGAGCTCCTACCGAGCCGCACCAACCAAGAGAGACCAAGCATTGCATAACGATGATTCTCAAGTGTGTCAGAGCGCCTGTGGCATCCCGAAGAGAGCGCGACTCAGCGTGTGACTAGGAGCGGGTCTCGAACGGCACCCTAATGCAGTGGTGGCCTGGTTAAAAGCAGTGCACTAGACAGAAGACAGGGCGCCAATCGGGACACAGTCCTAACATTCAAATGAGAGGTTCTCCAATGAGCAGAAAGTGATTATAATGCGTCCGCAAGGGAAAGTGAAGATGTGAGAGCGAGCCAAGTCAAACCCTGTGTTAAAGTCACTGCGGTATGTGCACATCAAAAGGGCGCCTAGAGCCATAAACAAGCGCATGAGCCGTGAAAAGGTTAAAGAGATCATAGATACATGTTAAAACTCTAAAAGTATACAGTCGGCACGCCAGTCACATTAACTTACACAGGTTGGCTCATGATGTGATGTACAGGAAGTGGAGCGCTGACACTCAGACTACGAAAAAACTACATCATATCATTTCAAAATTGCAACAATATGTGTCCTCAAAATCTCATCCTCTCCCCGTAAGCCAATGTCCTCTCGTCGAGGATACCCATGTGTGTCTCATCGTAGAAGAGCTTTGAAATCTGCCACACCCCCCCCGGTAACTCAGATGTTATTTGTCTGTAGAGACAATCTTGTTCATATATATAGGTAATTTATTATTTTGTCAATGACATGTCTTGCACCACTAACATAGTGCTTATCACTTCACACATTTATTTCAGGATGTACCCCTCTAAACGGAATTTGCTCCATGACATGCATATGGGCTGTCTCATTTTCAGGTGCAAATTCACTCCTCAATTACTTTTTTAAAAGATTTTTTTCTTTTGAAAGAAGCCCAGATAAGACAGAAGAGAGGAGGTGAGGACATCTATTTGAGAACACCCCAAGCAGGTGTTACAGGATAACCAGATTGACCATGTTTTCTCTGTTCCCTGGTAACACAAACAGAATGGATCAACCAGGGCTTTTCCTGTCATATCTGGTATTTTCCCACTATTTGTCTTTCGTCTCTTTCCCTCTGCTTCTCCTTCTTGTCCTTCTTCACCTCCTCCTTCTCCCTCTCTCTCAACTTTGTTATCTCCTCCGTGTTCTTTAAATTCTTCTCATACTCCTTCTACTACTTCTTCCTCTCACTCTTCCTACCTTCTTCATCCTCCAGATGGACTTAAGTGTAACCCTGTGACTGACAGAAACATCTGAGTTCCAGCATCCTGTTTTCCGCCGGCACTGGAAGCTAGGCTGAAGACATATTCCTAAAAACTGGATGCTTCTGTTCTCCGGAGACTCCAGAACGTAACCATACACCTGACTGAGAGGAAGAGGAGGGCACCTCTCATCCGATCAATATCACTATCTATCCATCTGTCTGTGTTCTTACTCCTTTCATTTAGCATCTGTTCCTGTAGCATATGCTGCCCCAGAGATGTTTAGAAAGGCCATCTCTGTCTGTCTTTAGCTTAACGTCAGGAAACGCTATATTTGTCCGGCTAATGCTTTTTTGTGAGGTGTCAGAAAAAGGTGTGGACTGACTGTCCCTTTCAGGGAATGTGCTATTTATACACCACCATAATTAGGGTGGCAATACTCATTACTATGACTGCATGAAAAGAAAGTATGAAACAGACTGAACTTTGAAAGGACAACAGCTCAATTGCAGAAGACGAAAATCCAGATTTGTTTATTCTACAAATAAACGACTACAAATAAACAAACTATTTACATGCAGCAGGGTTTTACAAGACCAAAATCTTTAGTGTCTGCATTGGGTTGGGGTTTTAGCAATTTTGGGGCAGTTCTGAGCCCTACCCATGATTCCTGCGTCCATGTTCAATCACCAGCATTTCGAGGTACCAGGCTCAGAACAGAAGCTCTGGGGGCCTGAATACAAACACACCTAGTATACATTTAGAATTTCATCACAGCAACCCACCCACCTCATTAACAGAGTGGCCAAATGTTTAGCTGCAAAACGGCTGGAAGTACTAGCTGTCCCAGCTCAGGTCAAAAGCAACTGTTGGAGAAACAAATTGTTGCTTCAAATCCTGCTGGCACTATCAA
>JACXGI010015797.1:0-16906 GCA_016801175.1 Esox masquinongy | reverse complement strand
ACAGACACACAGACACACACACACCAATATATTATAATGCCTATAACCCGCTGCCAAATCTAATCTCGGCCCAAGACACTCAGGCATACACCTCATCCCAGCAATAACCACACATTAAAGACATCAGTACAGCAGAGATCAACAATCTGTTTTCTACAGGTACTACATTATCGTCTTTACTATCAGCCCCATAACTATGCCACTTACTATCTGGTTATTAAACACATGAGACTTCAACAGAAAAAAAAAACTACCCACACAGTTTCAGGCTAAACAACAAAGTAACATGTCAAATTATCAAACGAACACAAAAATCTAGATCAAAGTAATCTTGTCATAGGAAGGGGAGGTCGCTGCTCAAGTGGTGACACAAAAGCCTATGTTCACCTCGCGACGAGACATCCCCGGTTAAATGTTTTTTCCGTTAAAATATACATTTTCGTCACAGACTACATTAAAAAACGATACATAATAATAAACATCTATAAGAGCTAGATGATGAATATCGTCCTTTTCTGGTGGATTTGGTCAAATATTGGACTGACAAGGGACTGTTTCCACACAATGAATGCAAAAGTTCACTTTCATAACTTGAACTGTAATATGCCCCCACTTCACACACAAAAAAACTATCAAAGTTACAATCATAGATTTTTGTGGAGAGTTAACGTGAGTCAGTTCGTGTAATAGCGATTTAAGACGACTGTATTTAAATCATTGCGGCAGCCTACCATAATATTCCGCCCCCGTTCACAATACTGACCGCCTTTGTCTACTAAGTCACTGCTGGCCCAAGCCACACAAACCGTGCCAATCTGTGCGCCTAAGAGTGAACTCAGACTTTGGGCAAGACTAGCCTGGTTCATGAACGTCAGTTCCAAGGCAATGCGAGATTTAGCTTTGATATTTGTTCTGTTGACCGCCCCTTTCACTTTTGTGCGAGTTAATTGATTGCATAGGCCAGTCAACACATTTCAGAAGAGGGCAGTTAGTGCAGTAGGTGCATATAGCCTTAGCTAATCGTTAAGTAACTTTTAGACAGTTGATGCTTAATATCAGGAAGTAGCCTTGCTTGTAAGGCTATCTTTTCAAAAAGTAATTTCTATAGGACCCTGAACAGTTTGAGTGATAGGGCTAGTGACCATAACACTGATATGATCAGCCATTTGTGGCCGAAAGAGCTACCACCAGTCTAGTTAGCTTTTGGACTAGCCAGACTAAAGTTCAATTCTAGGACGTCCGTGTTACATCCATACTTAGCTACATTACAGTCCTAATTAATCAATTATATACATATCCAGATTCAGTTCCTTTAGAAAACTTAATAAAACTGTTTTCTCTATCATGTTTTCTCCAAGAAAGGAAATCTTTCTTGACAAGTGAGTATCCTTCTCTCTAGCTTGACTTTTACTACATCCCAAATTAAAAGTGAAAAAACAACGTGGGTTCCCATTTTACCGGCGTTTTAAACATTTAATAAATAATAAATTATTCCACCACCTCCCTCATCTCCTTCTTGTCTTTCCCATCCAGTGGTAATCTTTCTACTTAGAATCCTTTTGTTTTCGTCAGGCTACGTCGCTTGATACTTGCGGTGGAGGGGGGGGGGTAGCTACTACTATTCCAGTTGTTAGCCGTTAACGTTACTAGTTGGCGTTGTGGACATTTGGCTTCGTTTTACTAGCCGGGATAGCAGTTCAATCCAGTAGCTTACCTGCTTATTTAGGAGTCCTCTGGCGTTTTTCTCATTCAAAACTTAGACACAGCTTTCTCCAGGGCCAATAAGCCGCTTTACAAATAAACTTCACCTTCAGAACGGCTTATTTTTCATTCAACGATGCCAATCGGGTCTTCGTGTGTACAATAAACTCGCCCGCATTTAGAGAAGCGGAGCCGCGAGTGCCTCACAACACCTCACAGGGTAGAGGTGGGCTTCCGCAACCGTCAGCTTGTTCCTCGCCTCTCCCAAATAACTTATGGATAGCACACGAAAAATAGACCCCTATGTTAGTGGACAGATTTAACAAATGTTGGTTGTCGGGCAACAACACGTGCTCGCGGATGCTTAGAATTTGTTATTTGGTCTAAAGTCTATCAATATTCTTCTCATCAATCGCTGATGTCTGGAGAGACATTCTTTGATGATATTGGGCCCACAGTTGCAGTTCTGGTCGTTTCAATCCAGCGGTTACACATTGTGTATAGTATTTATTGATGTCAGAAGTTTCAATTTCATTAAAAAATACACCTGCTATCACACAAACACAACACTGGGAACTACTTGTGCGGAGGGATTCTTTGGCTGTGCATCTCTGCTGTGGTCGGGCAGACTTGAGTGCGTGGATTGGGAAGGGGGGGCTGTGTTCGTGCGTGCGCGCGCGTGTGTGTGGAAAGGTTGGATTTGATATCCGCTATTTCCACAGAAATATTTAGAGTATATGTATTTGTGTGCGTGAATATAGACACACATATACAAACACACACACAAATCTTCAGCCATTGCTATTCGGTCTGAATGTCTAGCAAACATGCAGGCCCTGCTCTGTCATACAGCAGCACTTGTGGCACAGCCTCCCTCTTTCGTCTTTCTCCCTCCCTCTCTCTTCTGCTATGGCCTCCATGTCCTGTCTCTGTTTACCATTTCTCCTCCCTCCCTTCTCTTATTTCTCTCTGCCCTGTTGTTTTCAGCCCTTACCTATTTTATCTCTTTTCACCTGACTTACTTATCTACGTTCAACCCTACCTACCTACCTACCTACCTACCTACCGACTTCTTTCAATATCTGCTTCCTTTCTCCATATTTTCCCTTCCTCTGTACATCCTATCTTTTTTCCTATGCTCAGTCACATCTTTTCTCCATTTAAAACTCCTCTCTCCTTCCCCCTCTGTTTCTTTTCTCATTCCCCTCTCCCGCTCTCCATTTCTGCCACTCACCCACTATGCATGTGTTCTTTTCTCCCCTCCCCCTCCTTCCCTCTCTCATCTCATCTCTGTGTTCTGGCCCCCTCCTTCTCCCTTGTTCCAAAACTCACCCACTGTATCTGCTGTCTCTCTATTCCCCCTCCCAGGTCTCCTCTTTCCCTCCTCTATCTCCTTTTTTCAGACCCCTGTTCACTACCCCTTGTTTCATTTTCAAACACTGATGGACCATATGTATAGGCTATGACTTTGTTTCTGTCTGTTATCAGTCACTCTTTTTCTCTTCTCTTACTCTTTTCCTCTCTACAGTCATTCAACCTCCACCTCCTCTCCAGTGATCCACTCATCCCTTCCCTCTTTTCTCCTGCCTTCCTATTCTCATCCTCATCTCCTCTTTTCCTCCCTATACTCTCAGCTGCACTCTCTCCCTCCCCTCTGTCTCCTGTCATCTCCCTCCCCCTTCTCTTCCTCCCTACCTACCTCCAGAGCTCTGTGTTCGCTCAGCCTGCCTGCCTGTCCATGTTCATCCTGTGAGGCCTGCTAGCAGTTAGATCTGTCGACTCCTTACCAGCTTCTCTTAGTCTGAACATTCACACACACAAACACAATAACTATTGTATACAGATGTCCATCATCACTGGTGAAATGAGTACTAATGCACACTGACATGGCACTTACATGACACAGTGTGTTGCGGTAAAGCATGTGTATGGGTGGGAATAGAGGTGAGTGTGTTTGTGTGTGTGTGTGTGTGTGTGTGTGTGTGTGTGTGTGTGTGTGTGTGTGTGTGAGAGAGAAAGAGAGAGAAAGAGAGAGACACAAGACGGGTAAGCAGTTTTGCTACATCTTCATGTTCCTTCAGATTCATCCTATGACAAATTGTTTATTTAGGAGGAATACTGTCTTCCACATCCCTCATATAACTATCCAATCTTTATTCCTACATATCTATAGGAGCTGGGCCAGACATGACGTTACCTTATTACTATGTGGTAGACTAGGCCATTACAAAAACCATCATTCATCTGGCGGGCTTTGAGTTCGAACTTCTTGACCTGCCTTGCACTCCTCTCCTCAAATGCCATTTCCCCTTCGCAAGACAGATTACCTCAAGACAAAGGGTTATGGGCGGTGGGGTATACTGACGGGGCCATCTGCGTTGGGAGAGCTGTGGGATGTGTGTGTGTGTGTGTGTGTGTGTGTGTGGATAATTATGTGATAATTTATGCAATATCTGTGCAAGAAAAACAGACAGATTTAGGCCTGTAGAAAACAAAACATAGGGATGTTTAGCCTACCGTAAGGGATCTTGTAGGTTGCCCATGACAAAGGCCTATCCAATAACATGCGTACAAGCCTATCACTCAAACTATTATGAATGTAATATCAAGCTTTTCTTATAGGCCACAAAATTAACATACACCCCCTGCTTGTGTATACATACATAAAGACTTGTGACAAAATCTTTTGTGGCCTATAAAGAAAAATAATTTAGGAAAAATCAGAAAAAATTAATGAAGAACCATAACGAATGCAGATGCTTCCGTAGATACAGGTGTATGATACAATTAAGCAATTAAATCCTATCATGCTCTGTGGCATGTGTAAAAACACGAAGCAGGCCCAGTTGACCTCGATTTTGGATTAAGATGGTAAGAGGAAAGGATCAAAGAGACTTTGTAAGAGGGTTCATTAATGGATCATCCCAGGATGACATTGCCGCCATTTATAGCGCACTAGAGGTCACTGAATGGCTTGATTAGCATCAATCCATTTAGTGAATAAATGATTTGATTAGTTTCAAACTAAAATTATGTGAATCATTTGCTATGGCCTTCTTCAGTCACCAGATCTCAATCCAATTGAATCCCTATGGGAGAGAAAGCACTCTCTACCACCAAACGCCAAGTGAGGGAATATCTTTCAGAATGGTGTTCCATCCCTTCAGTAGAGTTCCAGAGACTCGCCAAGGCGCATTAAGCTGTTCTGTCGGCTAGTGATGACCCAACACATCACCAAAATATTGTTTACAATTCAAATAGGAAAAAAACTATAGGATTGTACTGGAACAATTGTAAATCTTACAGGATTTTGAAACTGGGGATCTCAGAATCAATTATAGTCCCAACTTAACGTGTTTCCTATAACAGCAAATATTTCTTAGTCATTTATTTTATTGCTGTAGCCTATTCAACAAAGTTATCCGTAGCGCTGTTATGAGAAGGAAGGGTGTGTATAAATCTGCCTAATTCCACACGTGGTTGCTTCACCTTGCTAGTGAGTGAGGTGAGCGAAGTGCGCCTTCTTACAGATAGTGAAAGTCAGGGAGCTGGTTTAGACAAGTTGGAGAAATAAGCCGTTGTTCCTCTCTAAAGTCTCTGGGTTGACTTTATGAGCCGACAGGGTGACAAATGTGTTGATGTGCCTGGCTTTGAGCAATGCATATAACCCTATTTGCTCCTATAAGTCCCGCTGGAAGAGAACATCTACTAAATGACTAATGTAAATGTGTTTCAAAATTTCAGAACAGGAAGGTGATATTTGGTCCATAGACTTGCCTGTTACGTGCAGAAGAGTAAATCTTTGTATACTTCTCTCTCCAAACTCAATGGACTGATGAAATTATTTAGTATTTTTGTTATGGGTTACTGAGATTAAGGAAGTCGGGACAGGACAGAATTCTGAAAAGAGGCTAAATATACCAATAATATACAATTATTGAAGTTGATGGAGCTTATATAATTTTGTGACAACTGCAATGCTATAGCACTTATCAGAACAGATAATTGACTGTTTTTAACCGCTTCCGTTGAGCTTTAATTTCTGCATCAACTCTGACCTTGGTCATTTTAATTATCAGAAATTCTCCTGGAGAATTCACTCTGTAGAATTGCAGGAATAAAAATGTGAAATGAACATTTTTATTCCTGCAATTCTACAGAGTGCTGCAGCAATACTATAAACACACACAAATTTTTTTTTACAGAAAATGACATATCTAACAACAAAAATTCACATGTTACAGTTCCAGCCACTAGATGGCACTACTGTTTAATTCAATTTCAATTTAAAGGGCTTTATTGCCCCGGGAAACAATTGTAAATATTGCCAAAACAAGTGGAAAATGTAAGCTTTAATAAATAAGCGCGAAAAATAAATCACAAAAATAGAAATTCTATATAAAAATTACACAAGTCAATTTCAATGTTATGTTGTAAGGGGTGTCAACATATTAGCTATTGGCCGTGTAGTGTATGTGGCTGATTTAACAACTTGATTTACACTACCGTTCAACAGTTTGGGGTCACTTAGAAATGTGCTTGTTTTCGAAAGAAAATAATATTTTTCTATTAAAATAATTCACCATAAATACAGTGTAAACATTATTAATGTTGGAAATGACTTATGTAGCTGAAAAGGCAGATTTTTAGTGGAACATCTATGTAGGCGTACAGAAGCCAATTATCAGCAACCACCACTCCTGTGTTCCAATGGCACATTGTGTTTACTAATAAACGTTTATCATTTTAAAAGGCTAATTGATCATTAGAAATCATTTTGCAATTACGTTAGCACAGCTGTAAACTGTAGTGTTGATTAAAGAAGCAATAAAATTGGCCTTCTTTAGTAGAGTATCTGGAGCATTGACGATTGTGTGTTTGATTTCAGGCTCAAAATGTCCAGAAACAAATAGCTTTCCTCTGAAAGTCATCAGTCTATTCTTGTTCTGAGAAATGAAAACTATTCCATGCAAGAAATTGCCAAGAAACAGAAGATCTCGTACAACGGTGTGTACTACTCCCTTCACAGAACAGCGGAAACTGGCTCTAACCAGAATAGAAAGAAGAGTGGGAGGTGCCGGTGCACAAGTGAGCAAGAAGGCAAATACATTACAGTGTCTAGTTTGAGAAACAGACACCTCGTAGGTCCTTAACTGGCAGCTTCATTAAACAGTACCTGCAAAACTCCAGTCTCAACATCAACAGTGAAGAGGCTCCAGGATGCTGGCCATCTAGGCAGAGATGCAAAGAAAAAGCCATATCTCAGACAATAATAAGAAAAGATTAAGATGGGCAAAAGAATATGTACGGACAAACAAATCTAAGTTTGAGGTTTTCGGATCACATAGAAGAACATTTGTGAAATGCAGAATAAATGAAATGATGCTGGAGGAGTGCTTGACGCCATCTGTCAAGCACAGTGGAGGCAATGTGATGGTCTGGGTGTGCTTTGGTGATGGTAAAGTGGGAGATCTGTAGAGAGTAAAAGGGATCTTGAAGAAGGAAGGCTACCACTCCATTTTGCAATGCCATGCCATACCCTGTGGACAGCACATGATTGGGGCCAATTCCTTCCTACAACAGGACAATGACCCAAATCTTCAAAAGCATCCAGCTGCAGCCACATCTATCTCAGGAGCAGGCCATGTTTGGAACAGTCTGTAATCAGAACTGTCCTGTGCCCCCTACTGGTAATATCACTCTCAGGAGCAGTGCTCAGAAAAGTACTGCGGCCCCTACTGGTCACATCTCACACAGGAGCAGTACCCAGAACAGGACTTTGCCCCCTACTGGTCACCACTCTCAGGAGCAGTGCTCAGAGCAGTACTACGTACATTACCTCCTGGTCACATCTACCTGGGTGAAGACATCTCTCGGGGAGGGTGTTGAACTTCTCTGGAGAAGAAAACGTTGGCATTTATACTTGAATTGTGTAAGCTACAGCCGCAAAAACAACATTCACATTTAGGATATATTAACTTTAAATTCTGCTAGTTTGTTTGCACATAGCAACCACTGGGTGTGTAAGGGGCAAAAGAAGCCTGTTGGATTATTTCTCCACTTCCCCTTTCCCCATAGTTGAGAACTGTAAATAACATTTATTTTCAAGTTAAAGCATTACTTCTGGACTCCATATTATACACCCCACTATACGACTTGGCTAAATGGATGTGTAATGTTTTGAGAGTTGCAAATAAATGGATGTGTAATGTTTTGAGAGTTGATGTATCATTACTTGCTCTCTGCATCTACAATTTGTTCTTCAGGATAGTTTTGCTTGAGCTTAATAGGGCATATTAATTTTTAGTTAATTTCTCAGGTAAAATGTTAACAATTATAATGGAAGTCTTACAATAATTAGTGATGCTTTGCACCAGAGTAATGTACACTAATGTCCCTAAGGGGAAATAATAATACCGTCTGCATAGAGTAACAATACAGATATAAAAGTATATTAGTTAATTGTACATTGTACTGCACTTGTATCCTTATACCCACCAAATCAAATAATTTAATTAGACCAACATATAGCACACACACACACATTTTATATACAGTATACATTGTAGCATGCCAAAGGGGAAAGGCACAAAAGCAAGTGTGGATGCTGAGCCTAAAGGTGTTTATTACTGCAATTTAGACAAACAACCAGATGAACTAAAGAACAAGGAGAGGATGCTGGGGCAGAGAGGCAGGCTGCTGGGAGCGTGACTCAGGTGGAGGAAATTATTACTTTGGTAACTAGTTTATAACTGCAGTAAGGCATCTCTTGGGTTTGTGATGTATTCCCAACCACGTCTAAGCACTTTGTCCAGACACTCCACGTTGTGTTATGCGTAAGAACAGCATTTAGCCATGGTATACTGGCCATACCACACCTCGTACCTTTATCGCTAATGTGTACTATGGGTATGACATTGTATTGCCAATATACGACGCCTAAGTGCTTTATAACACATAGAGTAACTTAAATGCAATTTGCCCGCAAAAGGCTTTTTTGGGCAACCATGCATTAACCTCAATCCCAGGTTATTAAACATCGCACAGCAAGTGTCTGGGAACAAGACTAACAAGACTGTCCCAGCTAATTCCTTTTTGTTGCTTGCCAAATTCAACCCCCTGAGAAACAATTAGTGTTTTTACTAATATTAGTAGAGTTCATTTCCACAACAAAACGCGATGGTAAACGCGAGTATTTTTATTATGTAAATAATCTAATCAGATTAAACATTTAAGAAAGACTGGGTTTTGGAATAATAGTTTCTTTCTTATTTGACCCCAACAGACGATGTCGTCATTTCCACAATGTTAGGTGGAAACGATATTCGCGCCAATGTTGGTCAGAGTCGGAGAAGAGGTGGAAAAGAAAGAAAGAGAGGGAGGGAGAAAAGGATAGAGAAAAGAAAGAGTAGGGCCAAGAGATCTAATTCACCCCCATCTCTTGGCGCCAATCTGGCGGAGAAATAAAAATAAATAAAACGGGATTAACGGATTTTCTTTTTTATCTTTCAACGTTAGTGTAACTAATCGTGGTCATTTTTTCCCAGTTTAACTAGTTAGCTAGCTACCTAGCTAGCTTAATGTATCGCTAGCAACGCAATCATTTTACCTAATCTTGCCCCACTCTCAAGAAACAATATCAATTTAGCCAGCTAGTTTGCTACATCAAGACAACAGATAGTTAGCCATCTAGTTAGCCTAGTTTCTCCAAGACGGTCGTTATAATACAACAACATGGGGGTGAGTTTTGACCGTATGTCCGTCTGTGTGTGAAAAAGGTGAATGTTTCCATCAAACAAAGACTGCTTCCGAAATCATGATCCCTGTGTGTGCGTGATGGAGAGAGGGAATGGGTAGACCACGGAATGGATGGCTGAGGAGGGGTGGCAGGCATTAGCAAGTCAGTTGCTACGCTAGCGGTAGTAGCTAGAAAACTAATTCAAAATAACCTCACTTTAAAGACTGTTTTAGCATCCATCTTTTTCACCAGATGTATTTAGTCCGGTTATTGAAATGTTCACATTGTGGTGTACTTGTGTTGATTGTTTTCATGTGTGGTCCCACACAGGCGCTAGCGGACTTTGCTAGCCACTTAACCTAGCTTGGAGTCCATTTTTTACAAAGGCTTCTCATCATGCTTAATACTAATAGGTTACCTAGCTAGTTGGGCAAGTTGGCAGGCTGGACTCAGGAGTTTTCCGGCTAGCCACATAACTATGTTTATATTCTTATTTAACTTTTTAGACCATATTTGATCATTAATTATTGGTTAACTACCTAAACTAAATCACTTTGTGCAGCAAACATCTATATTTGGTGAGAAAGTAGCTAGCTAGCTACTTGTTGGCAAGAAAGGTGACTCTTCGTAACGTCAACAAAATGAGTTGCATCGCTTAATACATTTGCACGTGATGCGAAATGCATCCTGTAAACTATAATTTTGGTTGGTGGTGAGAATGTTGAAGCCATAATAAATCAACTCTAATGCCAACAGTGAAGCCAACGTTCTGACCACATCCGTTTTTCAGTTGTGATCATAGAGCTAACTTGTTCCTCAGTATATTTTCTAAGGAACAAAGTTGAGCCTCTTCACCTGTTGATAAGCCTATCTTACATCTAAACATGCTGTGTTTTGTGCTTTTCATTTGTATTTCTAACCATGCAGTATTTTTGTGCCTTTCATCAATTTTGGGATGTTTGTACACAAGCATTAAAATTATTCACTACTGCGAAATTTAAGATTAACACCAGTGGACATAGTTCCCATTTGTACAATCATCACTGACTCTGCCCATGTACCTCACCTCATCCCTGTGACGGCCTCATCATTCTCTCCCTCACCTCATACTTGTGGACTGTCTCTACGACTCCTCATCCCTGTCTCTTCCTCCCTTTCTTCACAATAATCCCTCTCTACAGAGGAAGTCAAACAAAGCAAAGGAGAAAAAACAGGCTCGTCTGGCGGAGAGGGCAGCCATGGATGCTGTGTGTGCCAAGGTGGATGCAGCCAACAAGGTAAGCCCAGGCCCAAACTGCATTTCACATGTTGCATCAACCACACCCCCAGCATAGGGGGTGGGAAGATATGAGAATTTCATGCCATGGTTCTCCTTGCCAAAATTATCCAGATTAACGATTTATCCCCAATTAATTACGATCCCAATAACAATGCTGGTTTCAATCTCAAAACAGCTGATTGGATATTCTTCCATTGCAAAAATATTGTTCTTGTACATTTAACAAATTCTTGTGCTTCATTGACAATACATTGCAAAGGATGTTTAGTGGCATTTAGTGAGATATGTGCTCCAGCAATTAAATAAAACAAGTAGTCAGGAACACTTCGGTGACTGGCAAGAGCTTTTTCAAGTCACTCATCTGAGGTTCAGGGGTGAAAATATATTTAATTTCTTACCTATACTGACCTGTGTGTGCATGCACTTCCGTGCACATTTCATGTGCCTCATTAGCTAACAATAGGCCTATTTGATGTGTTGATTATTCATAATAACTTTATAATTAATTATTACAGCTCCCGTTATGTAATGTGCACCGTATTGTCCAGATGATATTCTGTTTGTCTTCTCTTGTCACTTTCAGTAGAAAGACGTTAACAGTGAGCCTATAATATAAATGAAATTAGAATTAGAAAATCAAGAGATATATGTATAATAGTTTATATCTTATTAATGTTTTCTACAGTTTGCAGTTTAACATGTTTCTGCACGCATCTCGTAGCTGCATGTCTTCTAGGATAAATATCATTAGTTTGTTTGAGCTCAACAATGTTTCAACTGCTTATTTTCCACGGTAATGGAATGGACAGGTATTTGTATATAGTGGGAAGTGGAGATCAGAAGCTTTTTTTGTAGGCTACTAAGTGGAGTGGTTAGACTAGTACTGTTGTAAAGGAACTGGAAAACTAGTTTATTCATTACATCATTCTCCATCGCAATAAAGCACTGTTCAGAGCTCAACGTTAACATTTTTTGCCACTGGCCCAGCCCAGTGTGTTTGAAACTTACTTGCCCCAAAAACATTTTTACTGTCCCTGCTTCCAGAAGTTGTAATTTATCAGTGTTACAACATATAACCAAATACTTGAGTTACTTAACATGTTTAATCCTTTATGAAATGCATTCTGGATATATAAAACACAAAAAAATATATTTCTCTCATCACATTTCTAATTATTAAAATGAATAAAAAGAGAACTCAGCAAAACATTTCACTTTTAAACAAAACACTAACTCATTCATCCCCAGGGAACAAGGAGACCGGCTGGTCCGTCTTAGTTACTAGGTAAGCAGTTGTTAAAAGTCGTGCAATCACCAAATGGGCATCTGCATTTAAATTGCTGATCAATACGACCAAGGGCCCTGAAGACGGGTTGT
The DNA here is from genome assembly GCA_016801175.1 of Esox masquinongy. Classification (NCBI taxonomy): domain Eukaryota; kingdom Metazoa; phylum Chordata; class Actinopteri; order Esociformes; family Esocidae; genus Esox; species Esox masquinongy. The sequence goes on along the minus strand of JACXGI010015797.1, from coordinate 4,811 downwards.
CAGCCACCCACTTGGCTGTCATGCAGACCCGGTGCTGTTTGCTACTGCCATGGCTGGTCAGGGACTGTTTGCGAAAGTTGTCAGTGCCTTTGTAAGAAGACCCACATTTGTACGCTCTAGCCGGGAACGTAGGAAAGACAACACAGTGCGTCTGAGTTCCATCGAGGTGTAAACTGGTAAATTATTTTTTGCGCTACGGTAAAAATGTTCGCTTTCATTTGCGCTCGTAGTTATCCTTCGCTGACTTCAATTGAATGACTCACAGTAGTTTTTAAATGTTTTAATGAAAAACAATACCAGATAGCCACGCGTCACATCACTGCTCAATTCTCGACTGGCCAACAGCGCACGCAAAAAGCTGCAAGGTAGTGCTTTGTGCGTGTGCCAGATTACGAAACAACTGGAGGATGTCGAGTTTATAAATGCAATTATTTTTTCTTTCAATCTCAAATTTTTTTGCAGTGGCACGATCGGGACAGTGACTTGCTAGTTTTATTAGTCCCAACTAGAGGTTGACCGATAGTGGATTTTTAAAGGTCGATATAATAACGATAGTTTGGAGCAGGAAAAAGCAGACAGACGATTAATCGGCTGTTACCACCCCCCACACTGTCGGAAATGAACAATCTTTGACTTTCTTAGAAACAGGATAACTGTTGAACTGAACATCTAAGTCAAATAAATACCTAAATAAACAAATCTGGAACTGAACATGAAACTGATTCTAGTATGCAAAGTAACACTGTAGGTGGGAGCTATATCAAGAGTTTACGTTGGCCTTTTTTTCACTGCTAATATGGCCGTTAAAATTCCAGAAATCCGGAATTCCAGAAATCCGGTCATATAGAACAGCTACTGGACAAATGTTTTAAATAGCCATATAATAGCCTACATTTAAACAGCAATAAAACAAAAACGCTATGATCCAACAAATGTTTTTTTATTTAAATTAGTCAGCAGAGTGAACTCTTCACAATTTTTGCGAAATGTGCATATAGGCTACAACTAGGGCTGACGCAAATATTACATAATTGCCTGACTGAAATAGTTTGAGCCTGATCGCAATTATTTTATAGACAACTATCTTTTTGCACAATATTTGGATTACAAAATCATCTTTCCAATCTGAATAAGGGATCTTGAAGCCAATATTAGAAACGTCTCAACAAATACCATGCGAATTATGTCAGTTTCCATAGGATGTCTGGGCCATGTGTGCAGAAGAGCGTTTGACAGCTCTGCGTAAAGTTATCGGCGCAGATAACTTTTACTGAAACTTGTTTGCTTCTAAATTTCAGTAGGCTATGTTTAAACCTAGTTTAGAATTGTTTTGCAATACACCATAATGTAGCCTAATTTCTCAACATTATGATTTAAAAGAAAACGCATTTCAGTCTCTATAACCTTCAGTATCTACATTATAGTAAGCCTAAACTAAAACTGTTTACGGTTGTATTGCAACTGTTTTTGGTGGATTTTGAAAGGTATGCATCTGTGTGTGCTTTTGGGGGTAATAATATAGGCTTTATCAAAACCCCTTGGACAGTAATAGAGTTGGGGTTTCCACAATTCTCTTGTCTTTTCACTTGACGAGTAAGCCAGTTATCGTCACCTGTAGTTATTGTATCAATGTCATTCACGAATGAAAGAAAAACAAATGTTTTTGTGCCATGAAATGAAATGGCTTTGGCAAGGAAAAGTTCATCTTCAGTCTCGCTAGAAATTGCTCAATTCTTATGACTATTCCTAGTAAGTTAGTAGATACTAGTAAGCCTATTACTGGCTAATAAGCTGTTAAAACGGCCAGTGGCAAAAGCAATACAGTTCATAGACGCTATGGTGGAGGTAAACTTAATAAGAAACGTTAGTCAGTTTGACACAATCCTCAATGGAGTCTAGCGACTGCTGAAACATGTAATACCGTGGTGTAGTGGTTAAAGACAGTGCCTCATGTGGAAGACCTAAGTTCGAATCTATTGAGAGCAACGACATTTATTATTTCTGGTAGATTCCACGATTCTCTTGTCTTTTCACTTGATGAAAAAGTTAGTTATCGTCACCTTTATTGATAGTTATTGTATAAATGTCATTCACGAATGAAAGAAAAAAGTAAGTTTTTTTGCCATGAAAGAAAAAAATACGTTCTTATGCCATGAAATGAAATTGCTTTGGCAGACTGGCTAGCAATTGCTCAATTCTTATGACTATTCCAGTAAGTTAGTAGATACCGGTAAAGCTTATTACTGGCTAATACGCTGTTAAAACGGCCAGTGGCAAATACAATACATAGCCGCTATTTGTGGTGGAGGTAAATTTAGTAAGAAACGTTAGTCAATTTAACTGTATCAATGTCATTCACGAATGGCCAATTAATTAATAAAACGGCCAGTGGCAAATTCGCCGGGTATACTGATATCCGACGAATGTACAGCTCCGTGGTGTAGTGGTTAAAGATACAGCCTTTCACGTGGGCGACCTGAGTTCGAATCTCGAGGTGGTAACATTTTCTATTGTGGGCCGGCTGAACTAGGCTTGCCTGGTTTCTTGTTTTATCACTTGTCATGGTGTTGGAGTTGTGTGCCAGGAATAAAGTAATCTGTTTGGTGAAGTCAGGGTTCATCTAAGGCAGTTCTTTTGACACATGTACATCTGATGTTGTGCACCTCAAAAATAGCCAGTGCAGCTGCATGGCCAGATTTATGAGCTTGGCAATTTAACATAATATTCCAAATATCTAATATGATCTGGTCATACGATATAAGCTAGATGTGTAAACAGAAAATTATATTCAGAATGTAAATAATGACAGCATTAGAAATTATAATGGTGTCCAAGGTTAATATCCTGGATAATGTTTATTGATAATATATAAATTCTGTGTTTGTTTTTTTCTTGTATGTTGTTAGCTACACTCACCAACACAGGATTAACTTCTAACCCTCACTATTGCTGAACTTTTACTAATGTCCACACTTGTAGTGGTCTTCTGCCCTTTTAATGCACATCCATAAAAATGACATGGTTTGAAATTGACAGTAACGTCGACAAACTAAGCTAACTATTATTAATATTTCTTTAAGTAAAACAAAACTATGTATTTGTTACTGCACTGCTAGCTCGCTGATGGCAATGATTAGCATAGAAAGAGGACGGAAGATATGTAACACCTCATTTCAACACAACAGCACAAGGATTACGAGTGGTCACACTTGTCAACGTTAGCTAAGGTTAGAAATGACGTAGAGAAGTTTACTACAGGGAATTGTAGTCTTACATTAGGTATGCTATGTTGTTAATTAGCATGTACAAGTTTGGGTAATTAGCATGTAAAAGTTTAGGGGTAATTTAAGCAAATATGTTGACATTCGTCACCTTGTATTGACGAGATTTAAACGGTTATCAAAACGGCGAGGTAGCGTATGTCTACACGAAACACAGACCTTATTTGAAGCGATTCTAAAATTCCTTATGGGAAAAATGAATGGGGAAAATGCAAAACAAACCTGAAACTACCCGGTTTTAAGGGGATTATGACGTGTCGGCTACTTCGGTCTATAGCCTGATAGACTAACCAGATAGTAAACTAACTTCTGCAAGCAATTGTGGTTGTTTCTTTATGATTGATCGGTAGAAACAAGAACGAACATCTAATTTTGCGTAACGAAACACTGCAACTCTTTTTGGGCGAGAATGAGCAAGCAATCATTTGAGGTAAGCACAACTAACGTGATTCGAGGTAAGCACAACTAAATTCAGCCAGTATTGTTGGGGAGTGTTTGAGCGTCATCGACCAGTTGTTTGTAGTTTCGTTGTACTCTGGTGTGCTTTTGGAGGTCAGTAGGCATGTGATCATGTTGATCCACGTGACCAGTGTTGAAAAAATAATTTTCTGGATGCTTATGAGCAAAGCTTGCTGTGATCTTCAGTTCTCCCAATTTAATTGGAATTTGTTGTGATTAGACCGGGCTGCTAAGATTGGGCTTCTGTATAATGGAGATTAATTCGCCTGCTTCTTTGTTTACTTATGCCATGGGCTAATTTGGACACTTCAAGCCATGCATTAATCAAGTACATTTATTTTCCTAAACAATACTACTACCCAATGAGTGCTTTGCACTCGGAATGACTGATTCCGAGTCATTCCGAGTGCAAATTCATTTCATGCACTGTTTATGTTAAAGCCATATCAAAAAATCCATGTGGTAAAATAAAATTTACTTACAGAAATCGGAAAACTACCGCTTTATTAGTGATGAAAGGAATAATACTAGTTGCTTCTATAGCTGTGTTTTTTATGGAAGCAGAAATCTAGATGTTTTAGCCCAATCAGCATATTCTTTTCTCCAGGAGCGTGGTTGGGAGAGAGTGGCTCTCTCCCCACAACAGCAGGCCATAGCAAAATAGGCGAAGGGCAGGGGTGATGATTTCTTTTTTTTGCAGGAATAAAACAATGGAATTCATCTGCCCAAGTCAGGCTTTTAGCCTCCTATAAAGATTTTTTGAGTTAGATAAACATGTACAGTGCCTTGCGAAAGTATTCGGCCCCCTTGAACTTATCGACCTTTTGCCACATTTCAGACTTCAAACATAAAAATATAAAACTGTAATTTTTTGAAGAATCAACAACAAGTGGGACACAATCATGAAGTGGAACGAAATTTATTGGATATTTCAAACTTTTTTAACAAATAAAAAACTGAAAAATTGGGTGTGCAAAATTATTCAGCCCCCTTAAGTTAATACTTTGTAGCGCCACCTTTTGCTGCGATTACAGCTGTAAGTCGCTTGGGGTATGTCTCTATCAGTTTTGC
>JACXGI010015796.1:0-16904 GCA_016801175.1 Esox masquinongy | reverse complement strand
CTCGTTACCTGTATAAAAGACACCTGGGAGCCAGAAATCTTTCTGATTGAGAGGGGATCAAATACTTATTTCACTCATTAAAATGCAAATCAATTTATAACATTTTTGACATGTGTTTTTCTGGATTTTTTTGTTGTTATTCTGTCTCTCACTGTTCAAATAAACCTACCATTAAAATTATAGACTGATCATTTCTTTGTCAGTGGGCAAACATACAAAATCAGCAGGGGATCAAATATTTTTTCCCTCACTGTATAACTGTATCATCAGGAGTTGAATACATCTGGTCTATCCTCGCTGCGGGTGTTTCCATGGAGCTGCATCTTAATTTAATTTGGACAGTTAACGATCATGAATTAATTAAGTAACCCAGGGTGTTTGCTATAAACTAACGATATAATATTAGTTTTGAATAAATGCTCTATGTTAAGCAGCTATGTAAACAGCTAGTTAGCTTACGGTAGTGGTCTTGCTAACGTTAAATGCATGTCACGAGAGAAGAATGAATGCAACGCTAAACAATGGCGTTCGTTTTTCTATGCTACTAGTTAGCTAGCTACTAATACTATATATGTTTTCAAGAAAAACTCAACTCTGTTATTCCGGATGTGTTTATTGAGGTATTTTAAGAAGGCGAAATAGAAAGGAGATGAGGGGACCCTGAAATGAGTCCAAATATGTGCATATGATTAAGTGCGCAACTGCGCACTCGTGTGATTAAGCCCATGGCATCAAAATATCACTACAGCCAGGTACCCTAAGTAGGCAACCCTGTAAAAGATAAGTTATTGCTAAGAAGCTTTCATTAATAACATTAACTAAAGCATCAATGTTGATGCCGTATGCAGCATTTCATATATTTTGAAGTAGTAACCGTTAGAGTAACTGCTTCACATAGTTTTTGTACCACAATTGATATTAGAGTTGGGTGATTTAATTAAATTGTTAATCACGAGTAGGTGCCGGACACTTCTTATGTGCAGGAAATTGTGATATGAGAAGAGGAAGTAAGGTAAAAGTCTATATGACCACCCGAGGACAAATGAAGTGGAAGTTGTGAAAACAAATTGTATAGTACAGAATCAAAGAATATTACCAGGCCACTTTACTGTTGTAATAAGTGATAATACTCTCCATTAAGCCTGGTGATATGGACAAAATTAAGTATCACAATATGTTGGACTGAAGTCCTCTGTATCAATATTGTAACGATATTATAGGGATGACAATTGGTACTTTTAGAAAATATTTAAAGAATTATGTTTTTAATAAACAGTCCTTAGTAATGTGATTACGGATGATCAAGCAGGGAAGCATGTATTTGTGAGTTCATAAAAGCAAAAATAAATACTAAGAACACTTAAAAGTTAAGGGTAATTATATCCCTAGTTTTTGCAGATGCATCCATATGATGCTGTGAATTAGCATAGCAGTAGCACTTTTATGTCTCTCAAAAGGCATGTGTGTAATATTAAAATATCAGTTTATAAATAGGTGTATATTTATTTAATATGAGTGTTAACTAGGGGTGAAACAATGTGAATTTAAACATTTAACCTGCAATCTTCTTGCCTTTGTAGAGAGACAGAGACATTTTAATCATATAGCTATTGTGCTGTTTGTAGACAAAATGAAGCCTCATATGACTAGAAGCAAAGTTCTCCTGAAGGAGTTTCTTCTGATAGACGACCACTACATTAAAGCTATGCTGTCTGAGCCTGTGGTAATCTGACTTTGAACAGAAATAAAAGCAGTGGTGATGTGAACAGAACAGTTACTTACTGTGCAACCTAAGTTGTCAAAGTTACTTACTTTTGCATTCCATCTGAACGTCGTTCTCTTTGGAATTCCTTCTGTGTCGCACAAGTATCTTTTGTAAGGTCCTACACGTTTTGCCATCACTTCGGCATGTTGCACACAACTGCTATCAACCACGAGCAATCTCCAGCTTTCCCCGCTTCCTGAACAGTTCCCGAATCCTGAAATGCTTTTCAATGCAGTCGCGCACCTGTCGCGATGGTATCTGTTTGCGCCACTGAGTTGTGTTTGAAATCTGCTCTGACGTGGATCGCGTGCATCTCACTAGAGACAGTTCAGCATCTTTGGTCTCACCTAACGGCCACTGGTTGTTTGACACAGTATATATGAACAATAAAAAAACATATTTGTCAGAGATAACAATATTTATCCATCACAATGGCATTTGCCATATATTATTTCAAGGACAAGACCATGGAAGTTGGAAAATTTTATTTTATGAGTATAGAAGACAAGCAAAAACCTTCTAAAATGTTCACACAGTGCCCCAGACTCGAGGATGAAGATGGGTGGATAAATGTAAAGTGGGACAAAGGCAGAAAAAAGATAGATGGTCCAGCCTTTTTTCCTGCTAAGGTTTTAATGCTCGGTGGTAAGTCTAGTCGCTAGCAATACTTTATCTGTCACCTAGCTAGATGGTTATCGTCACGTGTTAGCATCATTTAACAGTCTGTTCTGTGTTAATTTTAAATATCGGGTAATTTAATGACATTAAAAATGTGCCTTTGATAGAGAGGGTGTTAGGTGTTCCATTCTCAGTAGTTAAGTAATTTCTCTGTTTTCATTTGTTTCTACAGTTCCAATTCTACCTGAGGGCTAAACTTATCAATTATACCTTTAAATTGTAGACATGGCAGTTAAATTAATATGAAATCAGAGTTGTAATTCAACAATAACACATGGGTATGTAGGCTATATGCCCGTGCCCCACGAAAGTCAACATATTTTTACAGTAAGAATAGGGAGGATATTTTCCAAAAAAATGAAAATCTGGAAAGGTATTGGTATTATTGTTGCCACCTGTAATAGTGTTTTGATCATCAAAATTAGACAATTCTAAGAGAAATAGTTTGCTTAATCATTGGTGTTAATACACATACTGAATTAAACATACCTTTTGAAAATGATAATGACTATCTCTTCTGACCCCATCATTATCTTACAACAAGCTGATAGTTGAATTCATTTATATGCTCTGTGCAGGGGAAGACTTGTAAATATAATTGTATTATAATACCATTGGAGGTAAATGTTACATTGCAATAATTTTCAGGACATACAAGTACATTCAGTTTGGCCAAACAGTGGTGGTATAATAGCTATAACACAATATCTATTGATCTTTGTCACTCAGTGAGATTACATTTGGTACACATAATCAGGGTTGTGATTTTACTTTGTGTGAATGATTTTTCAAGTTGGCCACATGGGGGAACTATAGAAAAGGAAAAACCATAAATGTCGTATTGCTTGCAACTATGGATATAATTTGAAAGAAATTTGCAATCTGGCTAGTAGTAGCTTCAATGCTAAAACCCGCTAAATGCTGCTTGCAGCTTTAATTTTCCCTTCAAAAATGTAGCCTGCACAATCCATAGACACACCGCAGACCTTTATTTTGAAGGCAACATGAAAATCGGAAGTGTTATTGTTGCTGCCAAATGTATATAACGTTTCACCGCAGACTTTTATTTTGAAGTCAAAATACAAAAAACGCATGTCTTATTGTTGCTAAGTTAAATAAAAAATAGGCCTGCAAGTATAGAGCAGTATAGATGTTTTTAACTGTTTTGTGAGTGCAATTGGTTTAATGCCAAGTCATTTACACGAACCGTACACAATCAGTTGCATGGATGTGGTAGAGGTGGTAATTGCTGGCCACAATGACTTTCGGTTACTTAATCACAGAATCGCAAACTCCTTTTAAATTTCACAGTTCGAAATCTAACTTACACATTTTCGAAATAGAATCAAAATCGGTACACCACTATATCCTATATTAGCATGACAGTGTATTTTCTAAGTCCATTTATCGTAGATTAAATGACAAAGTATTCATCCCGTCTTGAAACTCATTAGCCCCTGACCAACTTTTGTACATCTCAATGGCAGCTACATTTATCTACTACCTTGCTGGTTAAAACAAACTATTACCTGGTTACAGTCCTAACCTGTTTATCTTTCAAGTAGATACAGGTCAGTAACCAAAACAAACGTGTCGGACAAGCATTTGATTTCCAAAGTGGGGCACTTTATCCTACTTACCAATATTGATTAGTAACTTCAGCACGATGGACGGAAAGCTAATGATTCTAGCATGTATGGCTGCCTAATGCTATGGGCTATTAGGCTATTGTCATTCGACGTAACCATCCCACATTCACAGTGACAGTGGAATAAAGTGATTTAACAAGAGGCTTACAACACTAATTACAGAAACATGGTGAATTAAACCATCAAGGACAGTACCATTATTCAGTATGACAGGACGCAGCAACACAAATATACATCGCAAAGCCCAAATCAATGGCATTACAGGTACCAAAGAAACAAGAACGTACTCACAAAAATGATGTTCCCTCGACGCTGTAAGCCAGGTGTACTATGTGTACTCGATCGATTGAAAATGCCACACAAAATCCTTTTCCTGACTGGGACAGGGCTGCTAGGTTTGGGGTTGGTTCCTCGCAATTTCCAGCTTTTCTCAAAAAAAGCTTTGCCTGTAAATCCGCCACTAAATCCATTTCTTCTCCTTCATTATGCATTAAGAAACAACAGGGTGCAGTACAAATCTAAACAAAAAATCTAACATAAAGCACTGCATCTACTACATCCTTACCTTGAACGGTTGCTAGTTCGGGGTTTGGTCGACCTTTCCTCACAATTTCCATGTTTTCTCGAAAAAGGCTTTGCCAGTAAATCCGCCACCTAATGCATTTCTTCTCCTCCATTGTGTGTTAAAAAGACAACAAGGCTCAGTACAAATCTAAACAAAAATCTAACAGAAAGCACTACATCTAAAAAATCTCAACCTTTCAAAAGAAAGTTAAAATAAATCTTAGATGTTCCTACATTACGTCCTAACTAATTCTACCTCAGTTTGGTAGATGGCTCTCCAATCACACCACCTGAAAAATGCGCACGTAGGCAACTAGGCAAGCTAGAAAGCGGTTTTGTGCCAAAGAATAGGCTCGTTAAGGCAAACTCGAAATCGGATTGGTTGAAGAATATGACAGTCAACAACCTCCTCCCCATTTGCTTCAACAGAAGATGGGATTCACTCGAAATTCTATAGGCCTCAGGATAGATGCTCACAGCTGCACTGGAAACAGCACAACCGAGGGAGAGAAAAACAATGAAACTATGTCAGTAAACTGATGAGAACGAACTTTGCAAAATACATCTAGCGTTAATGAAAATATACATTAAATTATAAAATATAAGGGGGGAAAATATAAGGCCTTTGCACACTGCATTGTCCCAGGCTAAAACTGGCCCCGGGTTAGCTTAGCCTGCGTTCACACAAGAGTTTCTTAACCTTGGGCTAAGGCTTAAACCTAGGCTAAGGATTCACTTCTGTTCCTAAGCTCTGGGCTAATGGACAAATACAACACAATACCATTTTACATTCTATGATAAGCTGCAAATGTTACATTCTCTCTGGCATGCAAATAATGTTACAGTAGCCTACATTACTGACACATGATCAATGTTACGCTACCACGATTCAATTAACAACTTCATGACATCGACTGATCAAGATGCCCAACCTGTCAGTATATGCTTGAACGACTTAGTTAAAACTAGGCAAAGAAAGAGAAAAACGTTAGTCAACCTTCATTCTTTCGATATATTTGCTGGATTTACATACAAAGCAAGCTGCAATAACTACGTCGCTAAGATTTAGCAGGCATAAAGAAACGACAAAACTTTGCAGAGTGAAAGGACCAAAAGAGACGGAGCTGTTGGTAACGGTGCACATCACAAGCGTATGTAAATTAAGTGAAAGGGCAGGTTTGGTGATTGGACAATTAACGTTCTATAGTTTTGTTCTTGACCCCGTTTCACACTGGTTATTTTGTCATCGTTTTTCTGGGGCTAGCCCTGAAAAGTCGGTGCTAACACTGTGTTACGCAAGCAGGTACCCTGTATATGCGTTTGTGTTTTTCCCCTCCTGCCGTTTCCCCAGGTGTCTCTTATGTTCCTGATTGTGCTCGTTGGTGTTTCCCACCTGCATCGCCTGACTACTGAGGTGGACCAATCGGTGGACACCCCTCCTAATTGCACCACCTGTTCCTTTTTACATTACCCAATGGCATCACACATCCCTGGTTTAAAAACCCAGTCAGTTGGTTTTCCCAGAGAGACTCTTTTGATTTACCCCACATGGACATAGATACTCTTGAGATACATTCCTTTTTTGATAGACAGACACTTTGTTCATACATGCATCACTTAGTCAAGCACTTACAACTCACTTTGTCCTGTTTCATGTGAGTATGTATTGCTGTGGTGTTTTGTTTGGTGTTGTCTATTGGTTTTTGTATTGGTTAGTAGTCAGCTAAACGGTTCTTGAGGCAGGCAAGTTCAGTTTAATGGTGTTTTGACTATATTATTTCATTTCTTGGGTTCAGCTCAGCCCCTTTTCCCTACCCCCTTTACTGTGTATTTATAATAAATGTTTTATGTTTGACGGTAGCTTTGGTTGTCTGTGTCATTTGTTCTCACTGTTCCTGTACACTACACCACTATGCATGTGTTTTATGTTACGGGTCTTTGTACCATCCACCCTAGACTGCTAGAGCCACAGGGTTCGTAACACCCTGCTCCAGAGCATGGCCCGCTATTCCTAGACTAAGGGTGGTGCTTTCCAACTTCAAAATATGTAAGTGAGAACACTTGCTTAGCCCTGGGCTTAGGAGGCTCTTAGCCCATGGCTTAGGATGCTCTTTGCCCTAAGCTGAACACGTCTAGTTTGTTTGGATGTATTACACAATCAATCTTCAAAGCAAATGAGCACAAGCAAATAAAAAACAATAACATCAAAATATGTTTTTTTTAAATATTAGATCATGTTCTCTACATTAGCTTACATAAGCTCTAACCATTTCTGGGTGCTCCACCTTATAATATTCTTTAACCTATGTAAAGTATTATTGAGATTGTAATTTTGTTTAATTTGTAATTTCCCCCACATAGTTTTTCCTTTGAAAATGTAGCCTACACAACACAAATTATAGAGACACCACAGACATTTATTTTGAAGGCAACAAATGAAAATCGGATGTCTTATTGTTGCTGACTAATCTCTAATGTAGAGTCTTACTGTTGCTACCGAAGTTAAATAAATAATTGGCCTGCAAGTATAGAGCGGTATAGTTGTTTTTAATGGTTAAATGAGTGCATTTTGTTTAATGCCAAATCCTTTACATGAACCGTACATGATCGGTTGCATGGATATCGTGGAGGTAGTAACAGATGGCCACAATCAATGACGTGCGATTACTTAATCACAGAATTGTGAACTCCTTTTAAATTTCACAGTTCGAAATCAAATCTAAACATTTTCTAACTAGAATCGAAATCGGTACACCCCTATATCCACATGTCAGCCCATATAGCGTAATTTAAATGACAAAGAAATACTCCCCTCTTGAAAGTCATTAGCCCCTGGACAACTTTTGTACATGGCAGCTATGTAGCTAGGTATCTAATACATTGCTGGTTAAAACGAACAATTAGCTGGTTACCGTCCTAACCTGCTTACCTGTCAAGTAGATAGAGGTCAGTAACCAGAACAAGCGTGTTGGTCGAGCATTTGATTTCCAAAGTGGGGCACTTTATCCTCCTTTCCCTGACTGGGACAGGGCTGCAAGGTTTGGGGTTGGTTCCTCGCAATTTCCATATTTTCTTGTTTAAGACTCTGCCAGTAAATCCGCCAACAAATCAATATCTTCTCCATTGTATGCTAAGAAACAACTGAGCGCAGTACAAATCTAAACAAAAAATCTAACAGAAAGCACTGCATCTACTACATCCTTACCCTGAACGGTTACTAGTTGGGGGTTTGGTCGACCGTTCCTCACAATTTCCTTGTTTTCCCGAAAAAGGCTTTGCCAGTAAATCCGCCACCAAATGCATTTCTTCTCCTCCATTGTGCGTTAAAAAGACAACAAGGCTCAGTACAAATCTAAACAAAAAATCTAATGCAAAGCACTAAATCTAACAATCTAAACCTCACTAAAGAAAGTTAAAATAAATCTTAGATGTTCCTACATTACATCCTAACTAGTTTTACCTCAGTTAGTTAGCTGGCTCTCCGATCACACCACCTGAAAAATGTGCACGTAGGCTAGCTAGAAGGCTGCTACGTGCCAAAGGACAGGCTCATTGTGGCGAACTCGAAATCTGATTGGTTGAAGAATATGACAGTCAACAACCTCCTCCCCATTTGCTTCAACAGAAGATGGGATTAACTCGAAATTCTATAGGCCTCAGGGTAGATGTTCACCCGGAGACAGCACGTGGAAAATCTGATTGGATAAAAGCTCTGATTTATCTGAGCTGCACTGGAAACAGCACAACCGAGGGAGAGAAAAGCAATGGAACTACGTCAGTAGACTGATGGGAACGAACTTTGTAAAATACATCGAGCGTTAATGAAAATACATATTAAATTATAAAAATATAATTTTCTGATTCTGATATCACTAGGCCAGCAAAAAAGGCCTCAGGTCAGCAGCAGTTTCGAAAAATATCTTATTGCATACCAAATAATAACTTTATCAAGTTGTCAATGTTTTGTAATTATTAGCGACATAAAATGTTAATTAGTGTGTCATTAATTACCATTTCTTAAATTTCCGACGTAGTTAAAAAATACAAGCCCATTCCCAATTATCGTCTACCTTACTATTTTGTTCAATTGCATTATATTTTGTTTTTACTGATGTTGCAAATGACGGACTAGAGCGTTATACCTACCTTACTTGCCTTCCGGTAAAGAAAAAAGACTGATCAACTTAACATTACATGATGTCTGGTCTTTCGCACATGTGGTATTTCAAGATTTGCAACTTGTCTGCTAAAGATTGTTTATCAAACCAAGTCAGATACAGGTGACAAGATGAGTGACTCGGAGACAGGAAGGTATTCAAGATTTGAACTTCCGGTCAGATTGGTGAATCGTCTTGTTCAACCATCTTTGATCGCAGAGACATTTGGTCCCAGAATTCAGTGGAATGAAAACAAAAATGGCTGCGCACGTAAACAGTAATTAGCCAAACAAGCTCAACATAACCTTCATAAAGGTGTATTTCACTGATCATATTTGTCCATTACTAAATCTGCAAGAATCGGAATTCATTATTTTTCACCATCTTTAGAGAAATAGTGAATAATCACGAAAACAAAGGCATTATTAACACACAAACCATTGTCTGCTGGTTAGCATATGTTTTATTGATAAGACAAGTGGAGCGATCCTCAGGAAAATAACACATTTTAGAAGGTTGCTCAATAAATATTCAGTATACTCGTTAACAGTACTACTGCCCTAAATAGTTTCAAAATATAATTTTAACCAGTTGAAATCAGAATACTGCTCCATATCTAATAAGCAACATGGTGTTTATGGGCTGCTGTGGTGGCCATTTTTGTTGTCATAATATACAATTCTGGAATTGTCAGTGCATATTGAAATAATATGCATTAAGAAATCACACTGAGGGCCTTCATTGATATTTTAAAATGTACTTGTGAAAAGGTTTAAATCTGTCATTTGATGCTATAGTAGCGTTTGAAGCATTTTTCACAATTCAGAATTGCTGAAAAACCATTACGCCTGACACAATGGGTCCCAATTGCAAATATGTTCCTTGGGAGGAGATGGACTTATATACCTCTTTTCAAGATTTTATTTTAAACATGGTGAGCGGGGTGAGCTTGCAAATGTGGGGAACCTCAATAGCGCCACCGTGTGGTTGATAAAAAAATCTTTGCAGTCATTCATTCCGTATGGTCCTTGTCAACATACATACCAAGTAGAATTATTATCCCATTATCCTTGTAGGAGATGTCTATATATGTGCAAAACCACACCCGTGAAGATCAAATGTACGTGAAGATCGATTCTTAGGTGCCAGAGGAGATGATTTTAAAGTGTTTTTCACAAATTCACAATGGCCGCCAAACCCTTAAAGCTATTTTAATGAGTCCCAATGGCAAATATGTTCCTTATAAGGAGGTAGACTTATCTACCTCTTTTCAAGGCAGTAACTCAAACACGGTGAGTATGGTGACTTTGCTTATGTGAAAAACCTCAAGAGTGCCACCGTGTGGTTGATAAAAACATCATTGCAGTAATTTTTCTGTATAGTTCTTGTCAACATATGTACCAAGCAGAATTATTATATCATTATCCTTGTAGGAGATGTCTATATATGTGCAAAACCACACCCCTACACATGTTCATTGGTCAATAGCATCCATGTTTTTTGAAATACTGGCCTGGCTGATTTAACTTTTGAGGACTTTGGTCCCTAGATTCCAAATATCAAAGTACGTGAAGATTGGACATTTGGTGGCAGAGGAGTTAATTTGACTCTTATTATTTTGACTCTTAATAATAATAATAATAATGAACCGGAACAAACACAAAAGGGTTTCACCAGTGAAATGTTGAAGCCCTAATAAATACCTACACTTGTACGAGAAATAGCCAAACTGTATTATTCATAACAGCAGTAAGTATTCCTTTTATATACAATGTGTGTGTGAGTCTGACCAATGAGTTAGCTGAGCTTCCTTCCTTTCTCCAGCATGCTTGCACTGCAACCATCAAAAACAGCAGAAATATTTACTACAAATCATAAGGAGTCTCAATCGGGTCACTAAAGCATCGCAGCATAGTTTGCATAACAACCTAAAGCAGGGGTGGGCAAACTTTTTGATTCAAGGCCCAAATAGGGATTTTGAATTTCAACAGAGGGCTGTAAATATTTTTATTTGATGTAAAATGTGTTTGTCAAAATCTCTTTGCTGGCCAGAAAATCACAGTTTTTGACTCACTTATAGGTCTATAATAATTATGTTGTACTTTGTATCAAGTTTGAGATGTTTAACAGTGGGTTGGCGTGCTTTTAATAACCAGAAAAAACTAATTGGGCCAGATTAAATCGTATTTATGATTACATTTGCAAACATATATGCCATATTGTGAAAAGCAGCCAGAATCTGAATATTAGCCTATCTTCTGTCTTCTTATGTGACTGTAGAAATGTTGAACAAACCTACTGAGCTGATAAAAAAATTAACTGTCAGTATATTAATCTCTGAATACAAATATGTGTGCCTACCAAGATGTGAGCAAGCTGAGCCTAGTAACGCTACAGATTTGTTAAGTTAATGTAGCTACTGTAGCAATGCACTATTGCTGCTGAGCAATATATTCCAAGCTAGCACCACTAAAGCTTAGGATAACTAGCTAGGTAGCCAGCGATTTTATAAATATTTATATCTATTTTAGCTGTTAGGGAATGAACTACTGTGCCAATGCCACAAAAAAGCCTGGTTACAATATGCCCGACAACACCTTGACAAGCCTCACAGCTTCTGGCACACTGTAATTTGGAGTGACAAGACCAAAATAGAGCTTTTGTGGTCACAACCATAAGCGCTATGTTTGGAGAGGGGTCAACAAGGCCTATAGTGAACAGAATACCATCCCCACTGTGAAGCATGGTGGTGGCTCACTGATGTTTTGGGGGTGTGTGAGCTTGTTACGAACCCTGTGGCTCTAGCAGTCTAGGGTGGATGGTACAGAGACCCGTAACATAAAACTCATGCAAATTAGTGTAGTGTAAATGAACAGTGAGAACAAACGACACAGACAACCAAAGCTACCGTCAAACATAAAACATTTATTATAAACACACGGTAAAGGGGTTAGGGAAAAGGGGCTGAGCTGGACCCAAGAAATGAAACAATATAGTCCAAACACCCCTAAACTGAACTTGCCTGCCTCAAGAACCGCTTAGCTGACTACTAACCAATACAAAAACGCAGTGTGTGGTCCGCTCAGTTCTAACTAGTGTTTTTAGACAAACCCCTTTTCCCAGGGACACAGGGGCAAACAAAAACACAGGTATAACAAGGACTAAACAGCAAACAATTGACTAGACAACACCAAACAAAATACCACAGCAATACATACTCACATGAAACAGGACAAAATGAGATGTATGTGATAAACTAAGTGATGTATGAATGAACAAAGTGTCTGTCTATCAAAAAAGGTATGTATCTCAAGAGTGTCTATGTCCATGTGGGGTAAAGCAAAAGAGTCTCTCTGGGAGAACCAATTGACTGGGTTTTTAAACCAAGGAGGTGTGTGATGCGATTGGGTAATGGAAAAAGGAACAAGTGGTGCAATTAGTAGGAGTGTCCACTGACACTCCTACTGCAATTAGCAGGAGTGTACCAATTCTCCAAGGGTATGCAAACTTTTGATCACAACTGTATATCAAGAATACGGGGGCCGGGGAGGATGTGCATGTCCAAAATCCCTGTAAAATGAAATATCTTTACTTTACTGTTTTCCTGAGATTCCGCTGAAATTATTCATATGCGTTTTGTTTACATGAGGCATTTCCTGGTTGTCGTCATCCAGTCCAAATGCAACCTACTCCTAGTGCACCTGACCAATGGATGGGCTGTTGCGTGACAGCATCCAATGTAGAATCGACCAATGGAAAGCTGTTGCTAGGCAAAATAGTTTATTTTACCCAATCAGGGGAAGGTAACTGTAATGTATTGTAATGTATTCTATCAAATCAAAAGGTTGCGGGGTGGGACATAATGAGTTTCGTTTTCTGCATGCGCTCAGTGACTGGAACGCAGAGGCAGTAAGCATGCTAAGTTAGCTTAGCTTGCTAACGTAGCGCACGCTAACGCATCGCACACTAACGCATCGCACAGACAAAGAAAGGATATGTGTTTTCAACAGTTTTATAAGTATTATTATTAGTATAAAATGGCAAAACATAAAAACACTTTTACTCAATGTAGCCATAGTCCTTTTCGGTTTTCACACGCTGGATAGCTGAGTTACCGGACAACAAATGACGAATGCTAACAACATGCTAACGCAAGTACAGTCTGGTAAGTAACATCAAATAACCTATTTATCACGAAATAATGTAATACAAATGTGATCTTTATAGATATTGTCTGCTTTGCGTATTTTGAATGGGAGAATTGTTCCACATGGTTGTTTGTGGCCTGATATCAATTGATATCAATGATAAATAGAAAAATAATAATGGGTGTCATAAACATATTGGACTGCATGCACATAAGGTGAATTATTTCATTGTTCACATTTATTGTGATACAATGCATATTTGTGTAAGAAAAAGGATTTGGAATGGGAGAACAGTTCCACATGTTTTTGTGGTCTGAATTCAATGTTAAATAGAAGAATGGGTGTCAAAAACATATTGGACTGCTTGCACAAAAGGTGAATTATTTCATTGTTCTGTTCACATTTATTGTGAAACAATGCATATTTGTGTAAGAAAAGGGTTTGCAGAAAACATTTGTGTTGGAAAAACTGATCCGTATGGTTGTGTTGTGGTCAGAATTCAATGATATATAGAAAAAATCTGTATATATGAAATTATTTACTTTATTGTGCATTTTCACTGAAATACTACCTTATAAGTACATTTTCATGCATGCTTATATTAGCTGAGGTTATTTAGAATAATTTGATGCCAAATAATGATGATCCATAAACATTACATATTGTTTATAAGCCCAAATGTAAGAGTAGTGAAAAACGAAAAAAACGCTCAGTCCCCAGAGGGTTTTAAGGACATTGCTTTACATGCTTTTATCTCATCACGCCTGGATTACTGCAACAGCGTTTTTACTTGTTTGACCCAAAAATCTATTGATCGACTCCAGACTTTTAACCATAACCAAGAAATATGATCACATCACCCCTGTTTTGGCTTTATTACACTGGCTCCCAGTAAGTGTCAGAATAGACTAACATTTTATTGATAACTTTTAAGGCTCTTCATGGCCTCATGTAATGTCTCTGACCTTTTAGTCCCATATGCACCGGCATGTACCTTGAGGTCCACGGGCAGAGGTCTCGACTGAAAACTAAAGGTTACAGAGTGTTTACAGTCAGTGTTTGGAACACTCTGCCCGAGGACATCAGGTTGGCTGAGTCAGTGAATTCCTTTAAGGCCCTTCTTAAAACATACTTTTATAGGAGAACCTTTCCTGATTTTAACTGACTTTATTTTTTGTTTTCTTTTAACTGTATTTTAATTTCTTAAGTAGTGTTCTTGCTTTAATCATGTACCAAGTATTGAGTGCATAAATTAACATACTTAGGAAACCTTTGCATGTGTTTTGAGTTAATTAGTTGATTAGTGGTCTTCTCAGGTCGACATTAAATAAAATTTTCTGCATTGTACATTTTTTTATTCTAATATTATGAGATACTGATTTTTTTATTTCCATGAGCTGTAAGCCGTAATCATCAAGATTGAAACAAAAAAGGCTTGAAATGTTTCACTTTAGTTGTTATGAATCTAGAATATATGGTGTCACTTTTTGATTTGAATTATGGAAAAAAATTAACTTATACACAATATTCAATTTTTTTGAGATGCACCTGTATATGAAGTATCAGAGCATGGACTCAAAGATGTTGGCAACCAGCAACCTACCACCCTGGCATCAGTTAGGTAGGCCTCACCCATGTCGCTGTACAGCACCTGGTTTTTGATTCAATGTTCCATTTTTTTATGTTTGAGAGCTAAAGTTTTGAGGATTAATGTAATACAAAGGTATTAATATTAGTGCATGTAAATGTTGAATGACTGAAGTCTGCATTGGATACATGTACTATTATGAGAAAAGAGAAAATGAGAAAGTTTGTGCATAATGTTTTGTTTAGTCAAGGTTAGACAGGGGCCAATTGTTAAGAGAAGCAAGGATGCAAGAGAAGGACAGATGGGATGTCCAAGGACAGACTGGGCACCCACTCTACACTCATGAGTAGGAGACAAGTGAAGTAACCAACTATGCACATAAATTGAATATTACTAGGAAAGAACGAAGAGTAGCAGCAGCCTAGGTCCGCACATGATAACTGAAGAGGAGTGTGAGAAAGGAGAATTGTTTTCCTTTCCTTTCTCACACTTTCTCACAGAGTCAGATAGGTTTCCCTTTGCCAGTCTCTCAGAAACGCAACTGCCTAGGAGTGATGAAGCACCCAAAGGACATGGCCTTTCTACAGAGTAGAAACTTACAGAATTAGTTGGATTAATGGAGGGGAGGATCAGAAGGAGTTGAGTTGTTTGTAGTATTATACATGTTTGCTTTTAACTGTTCTTGACAATTCTCTATGTCGCTGTGCCTGCAAGCTTGTTTTAACTATTGCCTGCAAGCTTGTTTTAAATCAAAACTCCAGAGTTAAGAGAAAAGACAAATAGTTGGCTCTGCAGTTATTGTGTGTACCAGTGTTCTGAACTGACCCTCAAAAACTAGGGGATCTAATGGTACTTCATCAGATGGTATTAATCTTTTATTGACACATCCTCAAAATTGTGAGGTATGTATGTTTAAGATAGAATATTTTTTTAAACTTGTAAGTGGATCATTATTTACAGATAATCAAATACCCAATACATTGTTGCATCCAGACATCAATCCACAGATCGAAGGTATGATAGAGGTTAGCACCCCCTATTTTTTATGATCTGGTTGACTCACCCACAAACTCTTTGATGCTTGTTCTCTGATCTTGTCATGACAACCCTGTGGATTAAGAAAGATAACCTACAGATCTTTAACACAATGTTATGGTAGTCACAATGCAGGGAAGCACTACACAATCCATTTAAGGGAGTAGAATAATGACAGTAACTTTTCAAAATACAAATATTGATGTAGTTAATGATTGTGGGATCTTCCATGCAATCATTACTGGAAGCATGGACAATTTGTAGTCAGTCCTGGAAATCGTGTATAAATAGAGTAACAGTAGATGTGACCATGAAATCGGTTGAATATCATGAACAAACATTTTGACAATTACATGAATGCAGATGTCATGTACTTTGAGACTTTTAATTGACAGAAGACAAGAGTACATTGTGCTCAAATTCAATGATGACTGTTAGAATTCTTGGCTATCATCCAGGCGGCCCAGGTTAGACACCCCCTATGGGAATAATAATGTTCTATGTTTGCCATCACTTCTGTAACTATACAGTATAACTGATTCGACGACAGAAAAGTTGCCCTGGAGGGTGTTTATTAACAAAAAGTGGACAAAATAAAAACAAAACTACAAAATAACAAAAGAATCCAGAGGCAGGGGGACAGTATACCCCTCTTTTATCTTCCACTTTCTGCCACCTGGAGATGTTTTTCTACAGGCCCTTTAAGCTCCCCCTGACAAGGCCTGGATAGGGGAGTGGTGACTTGTCAAGGGGTGGCAGCCGAGAAGCATTCCGAGAGACTAACGGGGCAGTGTTCATGCGCCCCTTTTTGCAGCCCCGGGCCAGGTGGTTCTCCCTGGGGCGTTGGAGAGCGTGTGTTCACACCACAATATACAGTATCTCACAAAAGTGAGTACACCCCTCACATTTTTGTAAATATTTGATGATATATATTTTCATGTGACAACACTGAAGAAATGACATTTTGCTACAATGTAAAGTAGTGAGTGTGCAGCTTGTATAACAGTGTAAATTTGCTGTCCCCTCAAAATAACACAACCCACAGCCATTAATGTCTAAACCGCTGGCAACAAAAGTGAGTACACCCCTAAGTGAAAATGTCCAAATTGGGCCCAAAGTGCCAATATTTTGTGTGGCCACCATTATTTTCCAGCACTGCCTTAACCCTCTTGGGCATGGAGTTCACCAGAGCTTCACAGGTTGCCACTGGAGTCCTCTTCCACTCCTCCATGACGACATCACAGAGCTGGTGGATGTTAGAGACCTTGCGCTCCTCCACCTTCCGTTTGAGGATGCCCCACAGATGCTCAATAGGGTTTA
>JACXGI010015795.1:0-16963 GCA_016801175.1 Esox masquinongy | reverse complement strand
TTGTCCTGTAGCCCATCCCAGCCTTGTGCAGGTCTACAATTTTATCCCTGATGTCCTTACACAGCTCTCTGGTCTTGGCCATTGTGGAGAGGTTGGAGTCTGTTTGATTGAGTGTGTGGACAGGTGTCTTTTATACAGGTAACGAGTTCAAACAGGTGCAGTTAATACAGGTAATGAGTGGAGAACAGGAGGGCGTCTTAAAGAAAAACTAATATGTCTGTGAGAGCCGGAATTCTTACTGGTTGGTAGGTGATCAAATACTTATGTCATGCAATAAAATGCAAATTAATTATTTAAAAATCATACAATGTGATTTTCTGGATTTTTCTTTTAGATTCTGTCTCTCACAGTTGAAGTGTACCTATGATAAAAATTACAGACCTCTACATGCTTTGTAAATAGGAAAACCTGCAAAATTGGCAGTGTATCAAATACTTGTTCTCCCCACTGTGTAACTATATGAAGAGTAGCCTTGACAAAATAATACTATCAGGCCCAGTTACAGTGATATATATATAACTATATAGAGTAGCCTTGACACAATAATACTGTCAGGCCCAGTTACAGTGATATATATAACTATATGAAGAGTAGCCTTGACAAAATAATACTGTCAGGCCTGGTAACAGTGATATATATAACTATATAGAGTAGCCTTGACACAATAATACTGTCAGGCCCAGTTACAGTGATATACATAACTATATGAAGAGTGGCCTTGACAAAATAATACTGTCAGGCCCAGTTACAGTGATATATATATATATATAACTATATAGAGTAGCCTTGACACAATAATACTGTCAGGCCCAGTTACAGTGATATATATAACTATATGAAGAGTAGCCTTCACACAATAATACTGTCAGGCCCAGTTACAGTGATATATATATAACTATATAGAGTAGCCTTGACACAATAATACTGTCAGGCCCAGTTACAGTGATTTATATAACTATATAGAGTAGCCTTGACACAATAATACTGTCAGGCCTAGTTACAGTGATATATATAACTATATAGAGTAGCCTTGACACAATAGTACTGTCAGGCCCAGTTACAGTGATATATATAACTATATGAAGAGTAGCCTTCTCACAATAATACTGTCAGGCCCAGTTACAGTGATATATATAACTATATAGAGTAGCCTTAATACAATAATACTGTCAGGCCCAGTTACAGTGATATATATAATTATATGAAGAGTAGCCTTGACAAAATAATACTGTCAGGCCCAATTACAGTGATATATATAAGTAAATGAAGAGTAGCCTTGACACAATTACACTCTCAGGCAAAGTTACAGAGATATATAAGTAAAATTATGTCTGAAGCACTTCTTATCTCAAATAAACATTTAGGGAGACTAAAAAAGAATCCCCAAATAGTATTTAGAGATCAATTTTCCTGATATTGCAGTGTCTAGCGATGGATAATAGGTTCTAGCGATATATTTTCCTCATAATGCAGTTTAAAAGTGTAGTAAATAACAAAAAATACCTCAAATAAATTAAATGTAAAAAATAACAATATAATGAAACCAACAGCAGTCTTCTCAAAGCATAACTATCTAATCTATGCTTGAGCTTTACTTGCAGCTCATTCCACTGAAAGCAGTTTGACCAAGCAATGCATTTGGTTTTGTAGAAAATTAATTTATTATTATATCCTTATTTTTTCAATTTTCTGTTAGAAGGCCTCCATACTCTGTATGCTTGAAACATTACGTATACTCAACAACTTGTCTTTCCCTGTCAGCAACTCATGATGTCTCTATCTGTGTTCAGGGGCAGTAATGAATGGAATGTCGGCTGAGTAAGGCTCCTAGTCTCCATCTATGTGTGGTAGACTAGGCCTTGGGCCTAGCAGAAACCACTAGAAGACTCCCTTTTGGGGGTACGTCTTAATAGCAGCAGTGGGGCTCCTGCTCCTTGTATTATAGAGGTGAACAGGACTCTATTCCTTATTGGGAGAGCTGAGTTAGTAAAACCACCAATAGTAACATGCCCCTGCTGTCATGTGTTTGCTTTCACCAGGCTGCCTGGGCAACCGACATTCTATGATTACCTACAGTGGATATAAAAGGTCTACACACCCCTGTTAAAATGCCAGGTTTTTGTGATGTAAAAGAATGAGACAAAGATAAATCATGTCAGAACTTTTTACACTTTTAATGTGAACAATTCAATTGAAAAACAAACTGACATAATCAGAACAACTGTCATGACACCACTCTGTGTTTATCTCTGTACTTGTACTCTTTTTGTCATGATGCTTGTTCCCGTATATACGATTAAACCTAAAATAATTAACTAGGCCTTGGGCTAATGACTGAAGGAGTTTTTACTTGATAAATTGCAAAAAATGTTCAGTTTGAACAAGTTTTTTGAGACAAAAGAATGAGTAGGTCAGACAGTTCATAACTAAAACAACTTTTGGTTATTGGTACAGACTCAGTTGAGGATCCTCAACCGACTGGATAATATTGATTCTGGGCCAGTCAACAGATGCCAAGTCATACTTATGGAGAGGATATATCCATGATCGTGTGATCAAAGAATACCCTCTGTCAGGGCTTGACTGTAGGGATGCCCTCTTGGCATCTCTATGTTTGGGTATGTTGGAACCCAATTAGAGGCAGCTGTCCTGCATTGTCTCTATTTGGGGTTCCTTTTTAAGCTGCCCTTTGCCCATCTCAGCTGTGGATGATTCTTTGCACCATGTGCCCTACACATGGTTGTGGGTGCTCCTGATGGTTGTGGGTGCCCCTAATTTGTTCTTTTTTGTGAGTACACAAAGGAATGTTTACCTTTAATCTCTCTGTGCCATGGGTCCTACATACCAGTGGTTACACCCTCACTGTGCTGTGTGCAGTGTATGTATTATGTTCATCTTTACACAATGATTTCCAACTAAACGGAACATACAGACAACACCTACGGATGTTTCTATTTGCTGAGAGGATGGTTTGTGTGTGTAAGGCAGGAAACGACAATGTTAGCCAAGGGTTCTGGTATGGCAGAAGGCAGATTTACTTCCACTCATTAACGTCAACCTAATTTACATGATGTGTCCATTTTCTGTGTTGAGTAGCTTTATTTTTACAGTTTATTTTGTATTAAATAAAATGGCAGTCCAGGCCGTCCAGGAGCACTGTACATGTTTGACCAAACTGTTAGAAACAGACTCCATGAGGGTGGCGTAAGTGCTTGACATCCTCTAGTGGGACCTGTGCTGGCCAGAATTGTCAAGTACACCATTGGTGCCCCGTTCTCCTCACAGATGAGAGCAGGTTCACACTGAGCACACGTGACAGACATGAAAGTGTCTGGAGACGCCATGGTGAACGTTATGCTGCCTGCAACATCATCCAGCATAACCGGTTTGGCGGTGGGTCAGTGATGGTCTGGGGAGGCATATTCTTGGAGGATCGCACAGACCTCTACGTGCTAGCCAACGATACCCTGACTGCTGTTAGGTACCGGGATGAAATCCTCAGACACATCGTCAGATCTTACGCTGGTGCAGTAGGCCCTGGGTTCCTCCTGGTGCAGGACAATGCCTGGCCTCATGGGGCCAGAGTGTGTAGACAGTTCCTGGATGATGAAGGCATTGATGTCATTGACAGGCCCTCACGTTCCCCAGACCTGAATCCAATTGAGAACCTCTGGGACGTTATGTATCGTGCATCCGATGCCACCAAGTAGCACCACAGACTGTCCAAGAGCTGACTGATGCCCTGATCCAAGTCTGAGAGGAGATCCCCCAGGACACCATCCGCATACTACTCAGTCACATTATGATTTGCCGTGATGAAATTCACGCAAGTTGTAATAGCCTGTGATTTCAATTGTCTACTTAGATTTTCGGTGTGAGTTTGAATCCAGCCCCGAATCGGTTGTTGATTTTGGTTTCCATTGACCATTGTTACACCATTTTGTTCTAATCGAATTACACAATGTATAGTAAAGATTTTGATCTTTAATATATTTCGTACATCAAGACCTCATGTTTGATTAAATTGTTCCCTTAATGTTTTTGAGCTGTGTATAAACAAAACAAAATGACTATTTAAATAATGCTTTACATAAGTTAGATAATATTATAGTGCACTGGAGCACAGTGAGAAATGGTTAGAGGTTAATTTATTTAGAGAACATATCTAATAAAAAATAATTTTTTGATGTCATTATTGTTGTTAATTTCCTTGTGCTCATTTGCTTTGTCTAGTGCATGCTACAATGTATAGGAAATAACAAAATAACTCATATAAATAAAATGTAAAAAATAACGACATAACGAATCCACCAGCGTCTTCACAAAGCAACACAATCTCCTTATGCTTGAGCTCTACTTGCAGCTCATTCCACTGAAAGCAGTTCTACCAAGCAATGCTTTGGGTTTGAACAAGTTTTTTGAGACAAAAGAATGAGTAGGTCAGACAGTTCATAGCTAAACCAGCTTTAGTGGTTTTTGGTACAGACTCGGTTGAGGATGCCTGGTCCTTGATTTGGGCATATTTATTAAGAACTGTATGGACATGGGTATTAAACGTAGGACCAGGCATCCTCAACCGACCGAATAATATTGATTCTGGGCCAGTCTTCATTTGCCAAGTCATACATATGGAGAGGATATATCCATGATGGCGTGATCAAAGAATACCCTCTGTCAGGGCTTGACTGTAGGGATGCCCTCAAGGCATCTAGTAGCACATTCACTTCGCGATAATGACGTTGTGTTTTTCCGAAAACTCCTCTTGGTTTATCGATACCTTATTCATGTCACCCATGCTCAAATGATGCATGTGCTTAAATGAGGAATAGTGATTGGCAAAATGGGGATGCGCCAAGGATCCAAAACAGTATTCACCATCTTCACTGTCTGATTCTGTCTGCTGCTCTGGGCTTGATTGTTACGTCTGACGGTTAGTCCCGCACTCTCATTAGCTTAAGGACAAGGAAATACAGAAATAAAAGAATACAGAAATAAATTATTACAGAAATAAAAGAATATGGAAATAAATGATTACAGAAAAAAAAGAATATGGAAAAAAATACAGAAATGAATGATCAAGGAATTAAATAAATAGGGAAATAATATTGATTCATACATTTATTATTATATTTTTATGTATAAATATATTTATTGATACATTTATTTGTGTGTTCATTTATTTCTAATTTTGGCAGGTTTGGTCCTCCATACTAAGCCAATTTAACTTCCACTGCACTGTTTATACCTGATGTATCAAGAGCATGGGAAAAAAATTACATTTTATTTTAACTTTAACTTCCACTGTACTGTTTATACCTGATGTATCAAGAGCATGGGAAAAAACTTACATTTTATTTAATTTGGTTTGATGTTAGAGACCAACCAGACCACTTTAGCGCAACGCCAGAGTGTCCCCATTTGAATACGTAAATAGCTGGGTGGGGTCAAGGCCTGTTAGATTCTGTCCACTTTTGATCCATGAACAAAATTAATGCAACCGGTTGTCAGGGGAGAATCTTTATTTAGCACGAGTCCAAGATGTTGATCATCCATAGTTCTTACATGTTCTCCGGTAATTACAAAGTTAACACAGTCTTTTATGCCAATACACAAAGGAGGCAGACAGTGATAGTAGCCAACCATTACACAGTCTATTATCCTCCAATAAGAAAGGTTTATCATTCATGGTACGCTTGTATGGTACGTTCCAACCTCCCCTATGGTCCATGGGTCTATCGATAGAATCTATGACAGTCATATGGACAGTTCCTAGCTAGAGGTGTGGCCAGGGTGTGTGGGGCCTATCTATAACGGCCACCACATCTTATCTATTGTCCTTTGTTCAGTGTTAGTCAGCACTTATACATTATGTTATGTTTCTCATGCCCATATTCTATCAGGCTAAGAGGGTGTGAACTATGCTGAATGGGCATTAACAAAGACCAGCTCTCTGGCAAGTGTGAAAATCTTTCAAGCCTTTTTTCTAAGAACTAGGTAGAGCAGATTATCAACTTATAAAGCAGCATATATTTCAAACAGTATTGTATTATATACCATTACAAAGCACTGGTATGGAACTTTTATAAAATGTAAAAAAAGTCAAACTCAGATTTTCCAATAAGAGCCCGTTCCTCAATTTTGTCACATATTTCAGAAAATGTACTGTACAAGCATATCTCGTTTGACAGCCAATAATATAATCTCCCTCTAAAATTCTAAGCTTTGAGGTAATTACAGAGAGTGATAGTATACACTTTATCACACCTTTTGTTTTTACTGTCTGATTTATGGCTTTAGGGATTGACCTTTGAACTTTGAGTAGTGTGACCGGAAGGTAAAGGTGGTTATGGGATTCATAATTTATCGCTTATGTCAAAAGGTTAAAAAGAGTAATTTCCGGACTTTCCAGATGTCTTTTAGGGAGGGGAGGTTTTTTTGAGGTTGACCCAGGATGTTTGGGTAATAACAGCTTGAGAATAAAAGGTTCTCAAGCTGTTTTCAAGGATGCCCATCTCAGGGAGGTTGGAAGGGTTCATGAGGTTGCCCTGGATGTGTGTCTGGTAATTAGGATTTAAGCTAAAAATAAGAGGTAGATTTTCTCTCTTGGCCAAAGATTGGGTTGGACTTTAGTCTTTTAATTTTCATTAGATTTTTGCCGGACCACGTAAGCAGAGCCGGCCTAGAAGAGCAAACGTCTCTAACTGAGTGAGTGAGTGACTGACTGACTGAGTACCCTTTGTTAAATAGCGTAGTGGTTAGAGATGCGGGCTCCGGAGCAACAAGTCCCGCGTTCGCCTTCCGTAACAGTCAGAATGCATTATGCCTGAGGTTCAGGACAGACAAAAACTTCGCTGGCTACAACCCTATGTAGCTACGTAATAGGAAGCCTAAAATAAAACAGTTCTGGTGGATATTAGGATTTGTTCAGGATAGACAAACATTTCGCTGGCTACACGATTCTCTTGTCTTTTCACTTGACAAAAAAGTCAGTTATCGTTAGTGATGGCCATTCGAGGCTTCATTACCATTCTTCTAGCAGCAGGATATTATGCTAGCAGTGCTAACTCTGATTTTCTTTTTCAAAATAAAAGCCATTATTGAAATAAATAAGTTAATATAGTTAACAATCTAGTCTGTGCATTTTATGTTTAATATCCGTTCCAATGTTATTCTTGTCTGCTCTTTTTCACAGACTAGATTGTTAAATTTATTGTGATAAAGAAAATCTGAGTGCTGCCAGCATAATATCCTGCTGCTAAAAAACGCTAATGAAGCCTCGAATGGCCATTATTAGTTATTGTCACCTATATTGATAGTTATTGTATCAATGTCATTCACGAATGGCAAATAAGCTGTTAAAATGGCCAGTGGCAAAAGAGGATTTGTTCAGGATAGAGAGAAACTTCTCTGACTACAACCTTCAGTAGCTATGTTAAAGGAAGCCTAAAATAAAACTGTTTACTGTTATATTGTGACTATTTCTGGTGGATTTTCGAATTATGTTCTAGGATTTGTTCAGAATAGAAAAAAACTTTGCTGGCTACACGATTCTCTCGTCTTTTCACCTGACGAAAAAGTTATCGTCACCTATATTGATACAGTAGTTATTGTATCAATGTCATTCACGAATGGCTAATAAGCTGTTAAAACGGCCAGTGGCAAAAGCCATAAAGTTCATAGATGCTATTTGTGGTGGAGGTAAACTTAATAAGAAACGTTACTCAGTTTAACACAATAGTTAACGGTGTCTAACAAAATGGTGGTTAACGACACTGCCTTTCACGTGGGCGACCCGGGTTCGATTCTCGAGAGGGCAGTCACGATCAATCCTCTCTATTGCGGGCAGGCTGAACTAGGCTTGCCTGGTTTCTTGTTAAGATCTTTGTTTAATGTGACTGCCTAAGAACAATAGTGGCTTTGGTGCTGAGCGATATACCAGTGAGCCTGAGTTTCAGAAATATTTGATGCACCAAAGAAGCACAGGGGATCATCGAGTGGTCTGGGCTTCTCAAGGGGGAGGTTGGAGGGGTTTATGAGGTTGCCCTGGATATGTGTGTGTGTGTGCGAGAGAATGTTTTATAAAAACATTTGAATTGAATGTCACCTCCAGGGCTCCATGCATTTTTAATACTTTGTCAAGTATCCTTTGCAGGCAATGACTGTTTGAAGTATCACCAAACGTTGGGTTTCATCCTTTGTGATGCTTTGCTAAGGCCTTTACTGCAGCTGTCTTCAGTTATTGTTTGTCCAACTGTAAAGTGAAGCGCCGTTCAATCAACTTTGCTGAATTTGGTTGAATCTGAGCAGACAATATATCCCTATATACTTCAGAATTGCTCCTGCTGCTCCTGTCTTCTGTCACATCATCAATAAACACTAGTGACCCAGTGCCATTGGAAGCCATGCATGCCCATGCCATCACACTGCCTCCACCGTGTTTTACAGATGATGTGGTATGCTTCAGATCATGAGCCGTTCCAAGCCTTCTCCATACTTTTTTCTTCCCATCATTCTGGTAAAGGTTGATCTTAGTGTCATTTGTGCAAAGAATGCTGTTCCAGAACTAGGCTGGCTTTTTTAGATGTTTTTTGGCAAAGTCTAATCTGGCCTTTATTCCTGAGGCTTATGAATGGTTTGCACCTTGTGGTGAACCCTCTATATTTGTTCTCGTGAAGTTTTCTCTTTATGGTAGACTTGGATAATGATATGCCTTCCTCCTGGAGAATGTTCTTTACTTGGCTGGAAGTTGTGAAGGGGTTTTTATTTACCATGGAATGGATTCCTATGATCATCCACCACTGTTGACTTCTGTGGACTTCCAGGCCTTTTTGTGTTGCAGAGCTCACCAGTGCGTTTGTTTTTTCTTTGAATGTACCAAACTGTTGATTTGGCCACTCCTAATGTTCCTGCTATCTCTCTGATGGATTTTTTTTTTTGCAGCCTAAGGATTGCCTGTTTCACTTGCATTGAGAGCTCATTTGACCGCATGTTGTGGGTTCACAGCAACAGCTCCAAATGTGAATGCCACACCTGGAATCAACTCCAGACCTTTTACCTTGCTTAAAGAGCTGTAATTCCTAAACCCTTCCTCCAATTTGGATGTGAATACTCTCAAATTAAAGCTGATAAACTGCACTTTAAGGGCATATTTATTATTTAACTGTAACCTCAGTATATTTTGGTAAACAGCCAAAATGACAAAACTTGTGTCAGTGTCCAATTATTTCCGAACCTAACTGTCATTTGTAGCACACAATACACTCAGCGAAAATGATTCTCTCCATTTTATAAAAAGCAGCCAAGCTTTCTGCTTTGACGCTGTAAGTGTGAACGAGACAAAATATAAGTGCTATGATGCCGTTGAGGTGTTGATGCTCGTATTCGTTCATTCATTCCCATGCATTCTCTCTGCAGCGTATACATGCGCATACACCGATCAGCCATTACATTATGACCACTGAAAGGTGAAGTGAAAAGTGATCTCGTTATCATGGCACCTGTCAGTGGGTGGGATATATTAGGCAGCAAGTGAACATTCTGTCCTCAAAGTTGATGTGTTAGAAGCAGGAAAAATGGGCAAGCATAAGGATCTGAGCGACTTTGACAAGGGCCAAATTGTGATGGCTAGACGACTCGGTCAGAGCATCTCCAAAAACTGCAGCCCTAGTGGGGTGTTCCCAGTCTGCAGTGGTCAGTACCTATCAAAAGTGGTCCAAGGAAGGAAAAGCGGTTAACCGGCGATAGGTTCATGAGAGGGCCAATGTCCACTGATGCACGTCGGGAGCGAAAACTGGCCCGAGCGGGCCAATCCAAAAGACGAGCTACTGTAGTTCAAATTGCGGAAAAAGTTAATGCTGGTACTGATAGAAAGGTGTCAGAACACACAGTGCATTGCAGTTTGTTGCGTATGGGGCTGCGTAGCCACAGACCAGTCAGGGTGCCCATGCTGACCCTTGTCCACTGCCGAAAGAGCCTACAAGGGGCATGTGAGAATCAGAACTGGACGACGGAGCAATGGAAGAAGGTGGCCTGGTCTGATGAATCACATTTTCTTTTCCATCACATGGATGGCCGGGTGCGTGTGCGTCGCTTACCTGGAGAACACATGGCACCAGGATGCACTATGGGAAAAAGGCAAGCTGGCGGAGGCAGTGTGATGGTTTGGGCAATGTTCTGCTGGGAAACCTTGGGCCCTGCCATTGTTACTTTGACACGTACCACCTACCTGAGCATTGTTGCAGTCCATGTGCCCCCTTTCATGGCAACTGTATGCCCTGATGGCATTGGCCTCTTTCAGCAGGATAATGCGCCCTGCCACAAAGCAAAATTGGTTCATAAATGGTTTGAGGAACACAACAACAAGTTCATGGTGTTGACTTGGCCTCCAAATTCCCCAGATCTCAATCCAGTCGAGCATCTGTGGGATGTGCTGGACAAACAAGTCCGATCCATGGAGGCCCCACCTCGCACCTTGCAGGACTTAAAGGATCTGCTGCATACGTCTTGGTGCCAGATACCACAGCGCACCTTCAGAGGTGGTCCATGGAGTCCATGCCCCGACGGGTCAGGGCTGTTTTGGTGGTGTGATGGCAATACCATCGAATAGAACACTTACTAAGGAAGGTAAGACAGAGATCAAAATGCTCTTAAATACAATTACAGTTTATTATACCATATTTGCAAATAGAGACAGAAAGACACTAACACAAGATCAGTGAGAGTCTGTCTGAAGAACAGTTCAGAAAACCTCCTTGTTGTATGGGTAAGAAAGTGTTACAACATCTCACAAAATAACTTATATTTCATCAATACATGTTAATCTGGTCTAAACCAGTTTATTCTTCTTATCAGTTTCTCTCTCCGCCCAAGGTTCACCCAAATGCAGGTTATCCATCTGTATTCTACAAATACCTCTTGACTTCAATTGTTCACCCATGTCTAGTCCCTTTCTTAATTACAACACCAAGAACATTTCTTGCATTCTTCCTAATTGGCTAAATACAGGTTTGGTGTGACAAGTAGTATGTGACCGAATAATTTATAATTCATTTTGAAAAGCTAATTTCATTTTGATCTGACTAGTTATTGCAGTAGTCCATTTTCAGGGCATGTAATTTTATTTGTAAAAGTTATTTACAAAGTGAATGTATATTATGTGGTAACTGTGAGTAATTCTGAAAAGATAGGTAATGCAGATCCAAATCTGTTGGTTAATTGGTCGTCGATCCATTGGTAATGTCTAGGGCTTTAGTAAGGAGATCGCACTTCCTTTCCTCATTCAATACAGACGAGTGAAGGCAAGAGCTGCTCGTGTGGTTTCTTAATCTTCTCCCGTTACTATTCCCTTGTTTAAGGTAATTACCATTCACAAAGCACTGTAAATTCAAACACATGTTGATAGAACATTTATGTTCTCATGTTACTGTGATTCTAGACAAATGAAAGACGTTTTTTTGCACTTGTTAAGAAGAGATTTTCTTGCTAATTGAGATGACGTGTATGCTAGCGGCCAGAGACATCATGGTCCCGCCATGTTCTAGTGGTTACTCTACCGTTGGTGTTCAAGGTAGTTAGTGTTACACCCACATACTTGCGCTGTAAGTGAATGTTTATCAGCCTAGTTCATGTGATGGTAGCAACAACGAATAAATTAACAAACTAAGAATACATTTCATTATCTAAATGTCATGTGAAACCTTGTTAAAAATATGAAGTACATCTCGTGATAATTTAAAGATATAATTTAGAGCATGTTAAAAATATACTTGTGTTGACTGTGGTCCTGAATTTAATTGTGTGTATATGTAAATGGATGTCTGAATTTTGTTATGCATTGCAGAAAATATCTCATTCAATACAGACAAGTGAAGGCAAGAGTTGCGTGTGGTTTCTTAATCTTCTCCCGTTACTATTACCTTGTTTAAGGGCGCAACATTGTTTCCTTTCTAATTAGCCCAATACTAAACCGGTAATTCTTTACTCCCCTATACATCTGTAAAAGGCACTAATACATTATTTCAACAAATTTCTATAACAATGGCAAAAGTGGGACCTACACAATATTAGGCAGGTGGTCATAATGTTATGGCTGATCGGTGTACGCGAGTCATGTGAATTAGCCTTGGGTGAGAGTAGGCAACGAAAAATACATGTACATTAAAATCTGTTAGTCTACCCACTAGTCAGGTTGAACTCCCTAGCAAATCTATTTCTATTTCGAGTCATTAGATTGGAAGCATACATGTTTAAAAGGAACTGTCGTTGTCCCATGCACGTATCTATTGAAACTGCCCTGGACAGTTGCAAAGAAATATTTTACTACATCGGTACTACATTTCCATAACACAAATCGCCGGTTTCATCTGAATGACTCGCAAAGTAAGCAACTTAGTGCGCGAGTAGTGGACTATTGCATAAGCGAAAGAAAAAGTCTGAATCCAGGAAACAAATAAAACCTAATATAGCCTAAAACAATCAGTGAGTAGATGAACCAGCTTCTGCAGAAAATAGCTAAAAATGATGTGTAAACTTACTTTATTTGAAGATGAAATCCATTCACCTATCCTTCTGAACGAATCTGAATCGCTGTTGGCAGATAATTCAAGTCAGCATAAACAGCCCTTGACCACACGGTAGTTGAGAACAGCAGTAAAGGAAAGCAGTTGTGTTGGGAAGTTTGACTCACTGATCCGGATCTTTTCGAATCGTTCAGTAAGAAGAACATATCTTTTGACTCATTTCATTCGAGTCAGCAATATTAGTTCATCTGAGTCAGCAAACACCCTCTATGGGGAAGTCTAGCAAACCCTTAAATCGCTGTCTAAGTCCGGCTACACTTTTTATAAAGATGGGAATAGGAAGGAAGAGTAAATGCTACACCACATCATGCTTTACAGCCATCAACAAACCCATGTTCATTATGTGTGTTATTAGAAGATTTATAAAACATCTGACTGCAGGCCAGGGGGCATTAATTACTGTACTAATAACACACAAGCGCAACTCATTGTCCAGAGTCAAAAGCAAGTGGCAAAATTAAGGTTCAGTTTTGATTGAAAAAAGTCATTGGAAAATAGTAATAAAAGTTCATTCTAAACATAATGATTTTTATCCTATCATTACAACTTTAAACTGTACAAATACTACTAATTTAATACAATAGATGATAATAGATGAAATACCTTTTTTGCATTAATTCTGTAGACTATACTATGGCTGATAATAAATGACA
The DNA here is from genome assembly GCA_016801175.1 of Esox masquinongy. Lineage (NCBI taxonomy): Eukaryota > Metazoa > Chordata > Actinopteri > Esociformes > Esocidae > Esox > Esox masquinongy. Next base: position 3,732 of record JACXGI010015795.1, on the reverse strand, counting down.
GACTCAGAGATCCTTAAGATTAAAAGACGTATGCTATCTTCTCCTTAGTCATTGTCGTTCCAAAAGATTTGGTCGTAGGATGAAAAGGACCATGACAAAAAGTTTATTACTACATCTGATCAGTTTAATTGAGTCCTGACAGTTACAGTATTACCAATAGACATGTACATAAATGTCACTGTCGGATGGAGGCAGGACACAAGAGCAGGGAGAACGGAGGACATTTAATAAATGAAACAAAACAGACAGGAACGAAACAGAATACTTGATAAAAGGGCTAGGAAAGAAACAAACTAAAACACAGAACCAAAACAGTACTATGTGACATTGGTTGTATAACCAAATGGAAGACCGACAGGATACAATGGGGAAGCAGGAACTTAAACTGGGTCTGTGATCAGGGAAAACAAGTGTGGGCAATCATCAAAGAAAACAGGTGTCCATGATGAAGTGAGGGAGAGAGGCCGTTGGATTCACGGCTGACTGCCGTGCCAGAACGTGTCAATAACATAATCACTTGACAGCTGAATAACAGCCTACTGTCCTAATATTTATTGTAGCCAACGTTTCTTACTTTGGAACATTGAGGATGATAATAAATGAGATACTTGGAGATCAGAAAGATTGAAAGATTTATTTCCTTATTAGTCGTTCGTCTTCCACTGTTCCTTCAGGTGATCCGAAGTGCCGAAAGAGCCATGGACCATCGTTCATCGTTCCTTCAGGTGAACGAGATTCGAAGATCCTACTGAGATGAATCATGAATCACACTTCACACCAAAGATTAATTCAGAAAGAACGAATCGTTCACGAGTGACCCATCACTAGAAAGCAGAACAACCTGCTAACTTCAGCGCAATCACACTGCCACTTCTGCCCCTTAAACTGTTGTAAATCTGTAAGATCAGGTGTTGGTCTACCCTTTGACAGAAAGTGGAAAATAGTTTTAAATGGAACAATTAATTTGGTTCTTCCATAGCTAGCTAGGCCATTTAGCTTAGCTAGACGTTCTCACAGCACTGGAGAGGCCCAGTGGGTGACCTATTTTGATTGGTAGGAAACAACATGACCACACCTCATAAGTACAGAGGCCTTTTTTGTCTCCATACCCATTAAGAAAATGTGAACGTACTACGCATGTGGCAACTGTCAAAATAGTTTTCATTCACTTTAACTAAGGGGAAAATTCAATAAGGTATTTGCAGACCGCAAGTCGGGGGTGTTATTTAATATGGGGTTCCTGAATATTAAGCTATGCCCACTGATGTTCGCCATTGGTCAGTTAATATGGGGTTCCTGAATATTAAGCTATGCCCACTGATGTTCGCCATTGGTCAGTTAATATGGGGTTCCTGAATATTAAGCTATGCCCACTGATGTTCACCATTGGTCAGTTAATATGGGGTTACTGAATATTAAGCTATGCCCACTGATGTTCGCCATTGGTCAGTTAATATGGGAGTTCCTGAATATTGAGATACGTCCACTGATGTTCACCAGTGGTGAGTTTGGGGACACCCTGGTTTTACACCCAGGGGTCATGAATGGGTATGACATTACGTTGAGTATACTCATGGAGGAAGAAGAGTAAACTAACGTTAAAACTTTATCTCAGTGTCCATATGATTTCATTCAATATCTTTTGTAAAGATATAACACTACATTCAAGCATAGATACAGAAAACAAAAGTGCATTTGCTTCAACTGTTGTTGTTGAAAAAGTCTAGTCTGATTCTATTTATACCAGTTATGTGAAATTACTTTTTCCCAAGACCATTTGTAGAGACTGAAATAAAATTTAATTGTATTGTGTTGTATTTTGCTGTATTTTTTGCTCTGTGTACATTTTTTTCTTCTTAATTCTCACTACGTAGTTGTAGTGTGCTATGCCACCATTCATAAGCTTATTGCACTCATATGTATCCATAACATTCAATAACTCTACCAATTGCAGCTAGTTTACACTGTTACGTATATTACTGCCATACTTGCCATATCTAAAGGTTCAATAATACTACCCAGATTGCCGCTATATCAATAATACTACCCAGACTGCTGCTATATCAATAATACTACCCAGACTGCCGCTATATCAATAATACTACCCAGACTGCTGTTATATCAATAATACTACCCAGATTGCTGCTATATCAATAATACTACCCAGACTGCTGCTATATCAATAATACTACCCAGATTGTTGTTATATCAATAATACTACCCAGACTGCTGTTATATCAATAATACTACCCAGACTGCTGCTATATCAATAATACTACCCAGATTGCTGCTATATCAATAATACTACCCAGACTGCTGCTATATCAATAATACTACCCAGACTGCTGCTATATCAATAATACTACGCAGATTGCTGCTATATCAATAATACTACCCAGACTGCTGCTATATCAATAATACTACCCAGACTGCTGCTAGTTTGCAGTACTCTTTTTGCCGGATGTCTCTTCTTGGCCGGACCAACAGGTCCCATGTTCGAATCTCATCACAGTCAAAGCAAATTACGCATTAGGATTTGTTCCGGATAGACAAAACATTTGCTGGCTACAACCTTCAGTACTAACCCTCGTGGAGAAACAGTACTTGCTCTCTGTACAGTCCTGGCGGCCTGCAACAGTGTTGGGCTGCTAGCGGCGGCGGTGGCGGGATTGGCGGAGGGCTGCACCTCCTTGGCTCTGGCGGAGATCAGTGAGGTCGCCCGGGCTGCTTCCACCATTCTGAATCTGACCGAGGCCAACTCCCTGTCGGCGGGCCGGGCGATGGTGATCTGTGGTGCAGATCCAGCACCTGTGGTTGGCCCTCACCTCCCTGATGGAGCCTGACAAGGGCCCCTTCCTGAATGCGCCTTTAGTGGAGGATGCACTATTTGGCGCAGCGATAACAGAGACGTTAGTGCGCCAGAAGTGCACCATTATGAAATAGCCTACTGAGAATGCCAGCTTTGTGGTTGCTACTGTTACTAATTTATTGTCATTGTAACTACATCATTGATTTTGCCTGTGTTTGATAAACAGTGGACCAAACCTTGCATGATATGAAATGAGCACTGCAGAGAAGAGCATTCCGGATGATTTCATCAGTCCAGTCTTTCTGTTTAATGGCTTGCAACCATAAACGTCTGCATTTAGCTTCAAAGCAAGCAAGCAAGCAAGTTTTTTTATATAGCACAATTCATACATCGAAGCAATTCAATGTGCTTTACAAAGAAAAATAAAATAAAAAATATATAAAAATACAATAACATAAAAACAAATACTCAAATTAAAACATCAAAACAAATGAAAACATCACAATAATAGAAATACAGTAAGAAAACATATAAAGATTAAAAAAAAGATTAGAAATGGGATAAAAACATAGGAAGCTATAAGGCTAAACAGTGTGGTTAAGTTTAAGTGCTCAGTCGTAGGCACGTGAAAAGAGTAGTGTTTTTAACCTGGATTTAAAAATGGATACGTTTGGGGCACGTCTAAGATCTTCTGGTAGTTTATTCCAGTTGTGTGCAGCATAACTGCTAAACGCAGCTTCTCCATGTTTAGTTTGGGCTCTGGGCTCTACTAGCTGACCAGTGTTCATGGATCTAAGAGCCCTGCTCGGTTTATATTCTTCAAACATATCAGAAATGTATTCGGGTCCTAAACCATTCAGAGATTTATAAACTAAAAGCACCACTTTGAAATCTATTCTGTAACTGACTGGAAGCCAATGTAA
>JACXGI010015794.1:0-16653 GCA_016801175.1 Esox masquinongy | reverse complement strand
AATTTTCTGAGATACTGAATTTGGGGTTTTCATTAGTTGTCAGTTATAATCATCAAAATTAAAAGAAATAAACACTTGAAATATATCAGTCTGTGTGGAATGAATGTATACATTATACAAGTTTCACTTTTTGAATGGAATTACTGAAATAAATCAACTTTTTGATGATATTCTAATTTTATGACCAGCACCTGTAAACCTTGAAACTTGAAAAAGATGTAACACCGGGTAGGCCTATCGCCTATCATTGTTCTGAGAAAGATGTGAAGAGTAGCCTAGATAAGTAAACCACATTTTATATGGGTCAGCAAATATTATCGTAGATTCTGTTTTTACCAGTCATCTAATCAACCAAAACCGGAGAAAGTTCAACTAGCGCATCATCGTCACTATTCTGGTTATGCGCGCCAACCTTTGCGCGCATGATGATCACGCACACAACTGAGGCACGTAATTGTTATTTTGGTTCAAATAACGATGTTTTTAAAACATTAGATAATAAAATCAAACATGCAATGTGTCATAATTATTTCGCGCACCTATTCTTTTTCAATAGACAAGAGAATTATTCAATTCAAGTAATCCAAAAGTAATCATACATTTTTTCAGAAGTATCTGTAATCCGATTATAATATTTTAGTTGGTAACGTAACGGATTACAGTTACTGTTTTTTGTAATCCGTTGCTCCCCAACTCTGGGTATAGTGTATGTTACAATTGGGATAGTTGTTTGAATACAAATGGCAATTTCAAAATGGCATTCAAGATGGGCAAACAAGGCAAATGAAGGAGTGATGTATTTAGGTAGTATGTGCACCCGAGGTGCAGAGATGGCAGCAATGAGATCCCGAGGTAGACATGCATGTGAAACAACTGTAAAAATGCAAGCGCAGTGGCAATTCTAAATGTGCAAAGAGGCAAATTGGGGAGTAACGGATTACAAAAAAACAGTAACTGTAATCCGTTACGTTACCAACTAAAATATTGTAATTGGATTACAGATACTTCTGAAAAAATGTATGATTACTTTTGGATGTATGTATGTGCAACTGAAATGCAGGCATAGCAGCAGTGAGGTTCCTGAGGTAGACACATACCTTTAATAACTGAAAACTTCCATTATTAGGCATAGCAAGGCAGTGTCAGAGTAGTACAAGGGAGTAGTGCAACAAGGACCCAGAGAGGCGTGGGGGGGTATGGTAAGTGATGGGTCACAGAGTTCAGCAGATTTGTCGCCCTTTAAAAAAAGATTTGTATTTTATTTGTAAGTTTTAAGTAGCACCGTGGTTTTGTTGCCAACTAGCCAGCAGGGGAACCAGCGAGCGTGGGAAAGTATTCTGACCCCTTCACTTTCTCCACATTGTGCTGTGTTACTAACATACATTGTTTGAGTAAAAAAGAAATTGCCATCAATATACAATCAACAAAACCCCATAAAAACAAAGAAAAAACATGTTTTCAGAAATATGTGCCAATTTATAGAAAACAACAAACAGAAATTGCTCATGTACATAAGTATTCAGACCCTTTATCTGTACTTTGTGGAGTCCTCACAAGCATTGTGATACGTGTGCGTGTGTGCGTGCGTGTGTGTGTGTGCTGATTGACAGTCTGTCGGACCAGCACACACATGGCGGGAGGGTGAGACATTCCAGCTCCGACTCCTCGAACTGCTCCAGTGACTCGGAGGAGGGGAGCAGTAGCCAGCGTTCCCGTAGCCCGAGCCCAGAAACACTCTCCGATCCTGGGACGCCCACGAACGTTGGAGCTCCACGCTGCCCCAGCGAGGTAGTACCACCATAGTCAATGTCTGTCCGTCTGTCTGTACCCCATATTATTCTCTCCTCAACTCCCCCTCTGTCTTGCTCTTGTTTCTCACTTTCTCTCTTTTTAGGTTTTTCTCTCACCCTTCAGACTCTTAGTGTTCTCTGCCTCCCCTCACTTCAACCTCTCTCTCCCCCTCTGTCACTGGGGAGGGGGAAGGGAGGAATGCACGTGAGCTGGGGAGGGCATGAGGCTGGGTGGGGGGGTAGGGGGGGTTGGGGTAGGAAGGAAGGAAGGAAGGAAGGGGAGAGGTATCGGGGGGGGGGTTACTGTAGGAATTAGTCTGGATGTCATGTCAACAAGCCCAGTCCAAAAGACTAAACCCTAGGGGAGGTGGAGTCCCGGAGATCCAGTTTCACGCTAACATTTCATTAGCAGTTCATTAGCAGCATGACAGTCCCACATTAATAACCAACTACAGATTATCCATGCTACGCTAGCTCATGCTAAAGTAAACTAAAGACAAGCTTTAAAATGTAGTGGGTTTGCAGTTTTATTGGCCCTGAGTTAAAAGCATATAAATGCACTGAAGAGAAACAGAGAGGGACAAGTAGAGGGAGAGACAAGTAGACAGAGGGATCAGTCTAAGCAGGGGCGTATACATCATTCTTGGTCCATATTTAAGGAGGACCGGGGCAGGAGAGAGGGGGCAGGAGGGAGGGGGCAGGAGGGAGGGGGCAGGAGGACGGGGGCAGGAGGACCGGGGCAGGAGGGCGGGGGCAGGAGGACGGGGGCAGGAGGTACAGGTCTGCTATGCAGAGAGAGGAAACCTACTTGTATGAATAGAAGTCCCTGTGTGTAACCAGCTGGCTCTGTCTAAACAGCATATATCAGGCCCTTAAAGAGGGGGGGGCTGAGGGTGGGGGCCCATATGTTTCTCATCTACGTGGAGCGTTACAGCTTCTGGGGGGGGGTGAAAACAGCCTACCAGGTTAAGGGAGGAGAGGCAGGGAAGGAGAGAAGGTGAGGATGGAGGGAGAGAAGAGGAGGGAAGGAGAGAATAGAGGGAGGGGACAGAGAGGGTACAAGAGATGCAGTGTCCTCACTGGTGAAGAGGGCAAACGTACCAGGTTGGGGGGGCAGTGTTTGAGTAGAGGATAGAGGTTTAAATTAGCTCTGGTCAGCTACTGGAGAGAGGGAGAGAAAAAGAGAGTGAAAAAGAGAAAAAAGAGTGAGAGAACGGAAAGCTGTGAGTATATCCGCTCCTTTTTAAAACTCTCTTTATTTTCTTCGCTATGGGGGGAGTGCAGATGGAATCAGGTAATTAATGTTTGAAGAAGTCAGGAAGTCAAAACAAAGTGCACCAGTTGAAGTTAGAGCTTCTTAGATGATGGGTAAATGTGTGTCTCTATGCATTCAGTTAGCTTAAAACTGTTTAGTTTTGGTGGTCAGAGCGAAGCTGGGTCCAAATTAGGCTTAGAAATGTTAGTATGGGTTGTGTCGAGGTTGTGTTTGAGTTTTGTATGGGTTGTGTCGGGGTTGTTGTTTGAGTTTCGTTTGGGTTGTGTATGGGTTGTGTTCGGGCTGAGTATGGGTTGTGTATGTCGACTGTTTTCAAAAGTCTCCTAGTCACTGACGCTATCACATCCACTTTTTTCTCCTCCCTTGCTCACATGCTCCCCTCATCCTTCTTAATCCCTCTCTCTTTCTTACTGTTTACAGAGGAATCGCTACATTTCTTTTTTGGGCCTTGTTTGTCCTTGTTTGTCCTAAGCTCACTCGACTTCATGAACTAATTTTGTTTAAAAATGTGCTCTGGTCTTAACATATCAGTATTTTTGGGGAAAACACAAGTAAATACTCTTAAATTGTCATTCTTGCTGCAAAGGATGTTTTGCCGTTTTTTTGCTCAGTCCTTAAACCAGGCTGGAAAGGATTGTATGTTGTGATTGGAAATAGTCTTATCACATTCATATAGTCCAATCACATTCATATAGTCCAATCACATTCATATAGTCCAATCACATTCATATAGTCCAATCACATTCATATAGTCCAATCACATTCATATAGTCCAATCACATTCATATAGTCCAATCATATTCTGCAAGTTAACATTTAAGGTAGACAGCATTCACATGATTATCCCGTCCAAATTTCAAAGCTCCTCTAAAAACACTTTTTTCAGACAGATCACCACTAACGCAGTGAAGGTTGTTTAACGGGGAGGGATGCTGTTTTAATGGCTATTCATACATATAGGCTAGAATAGGTTGTCACTGGATACCAGAGTGGCCCCATAGACCAATATGGACCTGTTGTAGTCAGCAAGACTCAGTCACAGAAGCATGACCAGTGTTTCTTCTGTCCCCTTCTCTTCTCAGCTTCCGCAGACACATCACCCCTCCACCACTCAGTGGCAGCTCGATGAGTGGCTGAAGAAAGTCCGAAAAAAATCCTCCTGCGACCAGGACATCGGTGACCAGAGCCCCGGCCGGAGACCCCCAGAGCACGGCTCGCCCTCCCCTGAGCCCTGCAGAGCCCCGTCCCCAGCCAGATCTTGGGGGACAAGGCGAGACTACAGCCCAAGCCAGAGCCCTGTTCCCAGCCCACACTTCAACTACAGTCCCAGGCAGAGCCCTCGAACTAACCCTGGTTATAGTCCTTGCCTTAGCCCCTTCACCAGCCCTTCACCAGTTCCTAGCCCCTGCCACAGGGCCAGCTCCAGCCCGAGCCCTAAACGGCTGCACCCTCCTAGGAGTCCAAGTCCCAGCCTAAATCAGGCCAGCCCTCGTCTCTACCCTCAGGTTCTGAGTCCCCGTCAGGAAAGCCTCAGGCCTCCGACGCGGCCTAGCCTAATAACCAGCCCAAAACACAGACCCAGAATACGTCCCTGGATCGCTCCTGTGCCAAGCGCCGAGCTCACAAACAAGCCAAGGCACAGCCCCTCTCCCCAGCCTCCGCCCAGATCCAGGCCTAAACATACACCAGGCCAGCGTGTGCCCACAGCCAAGGCAGCACCGGCTCTGAGCAGTGAACCAAGCCAAGGACATAAACACAGATCCAGGGCTAGTCCCAACTCAAGTCCCAGGCTTCATTCTCGGCCTAGTTCGAAACACAACCCCACCGTAGCCCCCAAAAGCCAACACCTGCTAACCTCTGGACCAAGGCCAAAGGAAAGTAATATACTGAGTCACAGTTCCCACTCCAACCCCAGGCTCGGGTTTGGTCCTAGTTTGACGACCAGCCTCAGTACCAGTTCCACACCCAGAGATAAGCACTTACCTGCCAAAGACTCAAGCAGAGTGACCTGCAATACAGTTGGTCACAGTTCCACACCGAATGCCAGGCCACAGTTTCAGCACATCTCCCAGGCCCGTTCAGAACTCAGCTCAAGGCCCAAAGTCAAGCAACGGGAGGACCCAGCTCATCCTCCAAAGTCTCCACAGAAGAAGTCCTGGTCCAGTGAAAGAGAACGAGAAGTGGAGAACCACAGAGTGACCCAGGCACAAGCCAGGCAGACAGACAGGAAGACAGAGGGGAAGGGGGAATGTGAGTTAGAAAGACAGGCAGAAAGAGAGGGGGAGAGACACGTAGAAAGACAGGGGGAGAGAAAAGACGAGAGGCAGAGAGACAGACAGGGAGAGAGAAAAGACGAGAGACAGAGAGAGAGAAAAGACGAGCGGCAGAGAGACAGGCAGGGAGAGAGAAAAGACGAGAGACAGAGAGACAGACAGGAAGAGAAAAAAGACGAGAGACAGAGAGAGAAACAGGGAGAGAGAAAAGAGGAGAAACAAAGAGAGAGACAGGTAGAGAGAAAAGAGGAGAGACAGAGAGACAGACAGGAAGAGAGAAAAGAGGAGAGAAAAGAGGAGAGACAGAGAGACAGACAGGAAGAGAGAAGACTGGCGCAGGAGCAGTTAGTAAGACGCCGCTGGGTCCAGAGCTCAGAAGAAGAGGAGGAAGAAGACGTTGAGGAAATCAGGAAGAGGAGGGAGGAAAGAGAGCGGGAGGAAGAGAGGAGGAGAAGGAGGAAGGAAAAACAGCATCAAGGTGAATGGCAGGCGGTCCAGCCCAAGCAGAGACCTCACACAAACAGTAACCCACAACGCCACGTTACCAGAACCAAGAGGAGGAGGAGCTACGAAGAGGAGAGAGAGTCTCAACCGGACCCTTCCCTTCCGCCCTCGCCACCCTCACCCGTTCCTGTCGCCCCTCCCACGGACTCCTCCTCTTCGTCATCTTCCTCATCAGAGTCTGACTCGGAGCCCGGTCTGCCCCCCAACGTCACCAAGGTCCCTGCGGACTCCACATCCAGCCAGCGCCCCGTCCCCAGGAGAGGCCACCAGGGACAGGGGAGGCACGCTGACAGCCGTCCTGGAGTGCTCTACCCCCGGGGCACTGCCACGTTGACACCCGACCAGGGGCAGCCGAGCCAGGGGAAGCCAAAGCTCTACACCCTGGTCCCATTTGGACGTAGCGAGCAGGCCACAAGCTCCCATCGAGGCCTAAGGAACTTGGTGGTGCAGATAGATCTCTCCTTGCTCAACCGAGTGCCGGACACAACGACAGACACCCCCGCATCTTCCAAGCACCCCCCCTCGGCTCCCTACTTGTCTAAGCAGACGGAGGCCATGCGACACCTCTGCACCCCCGACACAGAGGGAGGAGACAGGAGGAGAAAACGCAAGGTAGCACACGCACACAACTACAATAGCCTGGTGTCCTTGGTGTTGATTCAGAACTACAATAGCCTGGTGTCCTTGGTGTCGATACAGAACTACAATAGCCTGGTGTCCTTGGTGTTGATTCAGAACTACAATAGCCTGGTGTCCTTGGTGTTGATTCAGAACTACAATAGCCTGGTGTCCTTGGTGTTGATTCAGAACTACAATAGCCTGGTGTCCTTGGTGTTGATTCAGAACTACAATAGCCTGGTGTCCTTGGTGTTCATACAGAACTACCACAGCCTGGTGTCCGTTACTGTAGGACTACAATAGCTGTGTGTCACTGTTGATTCACAATGTCTGTGGTTGTGCCATAATGTGTGTGTTTTTCCCTCTCAGGTGGAGAATGGGGTCCTGCACAAAGAGAGTAAGAGGAGTAACCTCCGACCCCAGAGCCCCCCGGCCCACGCTACAGCCAGCAGACGTCAGGACCCCCACTCCGACACCACGCACAACGGGTGAGACAGGAGGACGTACTCTTAGATGCCACGTCTTGACTTGGGTCGTCCAGTTCTGGCAGCAGCTTATCCAGCAGCTTATCCTACAAAGACAACTGTGTATTTTGGGGGGTGTGTGTGTGTGTGTGTGTGTGTGTGTGTGTGTGTGTGTGTGTGAGCAGGTTCTTGGAGGACTTCCTGGACAGCAAGAGGCCTCTGTTCCTGCTGTCACCTCTGTCGGACACCGTGGAGCCCCCGAATCCCCCCGCCAAAACCCAACACCCGGGGTCCAGCCACACGGACAAACCCAGGGGCCAGCCTAAGATGGAGGGCGTGGGGGTGTCAGGGAAGCCCCCGGCTGACTGTGAATCCTGGGGATCCTCTTTACAACGGTCTGCGGGACCGAGAGGAACCGTTCCCCCACATGAAGCGTGAGTCCGCTAACCTAATGTAGGACCACTGCCGTTTTAGTGACCACAGGCCGAGTCTAGAACAGTCAGTCACTCACTACTACATAAAATATCTGCTTGTTTATATCCCACCACCTCCCCTGTCTCCCTCCCTCCATCTCCTACCCCCCTCTTCCTCCTCCCTCCCTGTCTCCCACCCCCTCCTCACGCCCTGTCTCCCTTTCTCCCTCCGTCTTCAGCCCACAGCATGCTGAGTATTACATGCATGAAGCCAAGAGGATGAAACACCGTGCAGATGCCATGGTGAGACTGGATCAGAAACGGGTTCAAACCAAAAACTTTTTTTTTTAGTCTATACTGTATTTTCGGCCATTTTTTGGGCTTTATTTGATCGATGTGGGGAAAATCTCCATTACAGTTCTAAAGATACCGTAGGTTAAGATCACATGGACTCTATCACTTAATTAAGTGGCTAGTGAGCTTTCAGAAACTCCTTAAATCTCCTCTCCCGTCACACTCAGTGTCTCTTTTCCCCCATCGGTCCGGTTCCCTGTCAGGTGGATAAGCTGGGGAAGGCGGTGAACTACGTGGATGCCGCCCTATCTTTCATGGAGTGTGGCAAAGCTATGGAGGACGGACCGCTGGAGGCCAAGTCTCCTTACACCATGTACGCCGAGACTGTGGAGCTCATCCGGTGAGACACACAGAAACACACACACACACACACTCACAGAAACACATGTATACGCACACGCTGTAACTGTGGTGCTCTGTTGGTTGTCAGGTATGCCATGAGACTGAAGAACCACTCAGGTGCAGGAGCCCGACAGGAGGACAAACAGCTGGCCGTGCTGTGGTAGATATTACATTAGCATCTGGAGTCACAGTGTTAAGCAGTTTTACACACAGTACTGTGGTAGATATTACATTAGCATCTGGAGTCACAGTGTTAAGCAGTTTTACACACAGTACTGTGGTAGATATTACATTAGCATCTGGAGTCACAGTGTTAAGCAGTTTTACATACAGTACTGTGATAGATATTACAATAGCATCTGGAGTCACAGTATTAAGCAGTTTTGCACACAGTACTGTGGTAGATATTGCATTAGCATCTGGTGTCACAGTGTTAAGCAGTTTTACACACAGTACTGTGGTAGATATTACATTAGCATCTGGAGTCACAGTGTTAAGCAGTTTTACACACAGTACTGTGGTAGATATTACATTAGCATCTGGAGTCACAGTGTTAAGCAGTTTTGCACACAGTACTGTGGAGGGTATTAGATAAGCATCTGGAGTCACAGTGTTAAGCAATTTTGCACACAGTACTGTGGAGGGTATTAGATAAGCATCTGGAGTCACAGTGTTAAGCAATTTTACACACAGTACTGTGGTAGATATTACATTAGCATCTGGAGTCACAGTGTTAAGCAGTTTTACATACAGTACTGTGGTAGATATTACATTAGCATCTGTAAAGAAGTTTAAAATACAGTTCTGATAAATATTACAGCTGCATGGTGAAGTAAGACACTCTTTATTTGTTTTTAATTATCTTTCGAAAATTTACAAATGTATAGCACATAGAACATTGTTAAGTGAGATCCAGAAAGTCAAGCATCAAGATTTCTAGGGATATTTTTTTGATGTACAATATGACCAGTTGTTATCGTTGATATGTTGTGTATTTATGTGTTTTGCTATTAAATTAATGCATGTTTGAAACATGTCTTGTGTGTGTCTGTGTTTGTGCTCTATAGTTTCCGGTGTCTCGCTCTCCTGTACTGGCAGATGTTCCGTTTGAAGAAGGATCATGCCCTGAAGTACTCCAAAGCCCTCCTGGACTACTTCAAGGTGCTCACCTCACTTGCACCTATTCACAGTAGATGTTGTTAATAGACTTGTTGCTTGTATTGGTTTAGTCTGTAAACGTGTTTCAACTGTTGTTCCAGAGCTCTCCTAAATGCGCCACCGCCCCCATCATCTGGACCGATTCTGGAAAGTGAGGCTTTCTCTCTCTTTTTCTCACTTACGGGTCTGTGAATGCATATTAACCGAACAAAAATACAAACACAAAATGACAAGTGTTGGTACCAAGTTTCATGAGGTGAAATGAAAGATCCCAGAAATGTTTCATACGGACAAAAAGCGTATAATTTCTCTCAAATGTTTTTGCATATATTTGTTATTATCCTTATGAGTTAGCATTGACCGATATGATCTGTAAGTCAGTATATTGATTTGATTCTCCTAGCTGCTGTATAATTTTGTTTTTACATCCACAGGGGCACTGGGGGACCTCCCGTCTCGCTTTCCCCCAACTCCTCAGGCCTTTCTCTGGGCTCGCAACCTGGCAGCTCCCCTTCTTCTCTCATCAGCATTCCCCAGCGCATACACCAGATGGCGGCCAACCACCTCAACATTACCAACAGTGTCCTCTACAGCTATGAGTATTGGGAGGTAGCAGATAGCCTAGCCAGAGACAACAAGGGTGAGAGAGATGACAGGAAGAGAGTGAAACAAAAGGAGCGAGAGAAACAGAAAGAGCAGAGTTTGTTGAGACTAGAAAGTGTTTTAAGTGTTTTATTAGATTTGATCTAAATTTCTTCTCTATCTCCTCCCCTCTCTATTTTCTCCACCCAGAGTTCTTTAACTACCTGAACACCTTATCGGGACCACTGACTCTCCATAGTAGTATTGCTCATGTAGTCCAATATACCAGACAGGCTCTGCAGTGGATACGCATCAGTGCCAAAGTGGGCTAGTGGAGGGACAAGACCCAACAGCCTGGCCTTGTGGAGGGAGGGACAAGACCAAACAGCCTGGCATAGTGAAGGTGGGGGAAGAGACCCAACAACATGTCCTCGTGGAGGGAAGTACAGAACCCAGCCACCTAGCCTAATAAAGGAAGAATGAGAACCATCAACCAGGCTTAGTGGAGGGATAAGACCCAACAACCAGGCCTAGTGAAGGGCTGGACAAGATCCAACAATCTGTCCTATTGGAGGCATGAGACCCATCAACCTGGAAAATTAGAAGGAGGTATGAGGAACAACAACTTGGCCTAGTGGAGGGATAGACAAGACCCAACAATCTGGCCTATTGGAGGGATGAGACCCGACAACCTGGCCAATTGCTGGAAGAGACATGACCCAAAAACCTAGCCTTGTGGTGGGGGAGATGAGACCCAAAACATGGCCTTGTGGTAGGGGAGATGAGACCCAACAACTTGGCCAAGTGAAAGGTGGGATTTGATCCAACAACCTGACTTTGTGGTAGCATTGACGAGGCTCAATAAAATGGCCTAATGGAAGGAGGGACGAGACTTAATTACCGGGGCTAGTGGAGCAAGGGACTAGACCCAAAACTCTGGCCTTATGGAGGGAGAGGGACACACACCTTGTGATTACCAACAACTTCCACTGTATTCTATGTCTTGTACTGTAAATTATTCATTTTGGATAAATGTGCTTTACCCATAGACAAAACTCTTACTAGCTTGGACATTGTTATGGCATGTCCAATGGAATTGTTATGCAGTCAATTGGGTCAGACTTTAACTTCATTGGCTGATCTCTCTTGATGAGTCCAACTGAATCCCCAGGAGGTATCAACCAATAAGCTGTAATGGAACACACAACTTCCCATGCTACCCATAGAGCAGGATACACCTCTTTCCATCTGCGTGGCTGGGCCTTGTATGGGGAAGTTTTGTTAATTCTCCAAATAGGCAGAAGGAATTGTTTTAGTATCTTCGTCAGTGCAGGAGACGTTGATTTATTGCCTCCAAACCTGCTGCTTTTGCCAAATGTGCCACATTGGTAATGTTGAAACCCAGATGGGAACTGTTCAACAAGGACGTTGACGAAGAACATGGTACGGTTCACCTGGGGGGGACTTTGAGATGCCTCTACCGTACAGAAGAGCCTGACGTGACTACATTTCCCATGGGTCTTACCAGCACTAAATAATTACTTGGTGGAAAGATGAAGTTAGCATTTTTAGTTATCTTTTGGATTGTCCGACCACTGATCCAAAAATGCATACCAACCTACGGGTGATTTTACTTGTATAACCAAACTGTGTCGTGGCCTTTTGAATATTTTGAGATGCCTTTCACTTTTTTAAATATTTTTTTATGTGCAATATGTGTCTGTCAGATAATTTTTTTTATCAAAGTACCAATGCTTTGGCACTTGGATGTTGTTTTGTTGGCGAGTGCAAGGCCAGCAATCGTCTTCCTGTCTATGCAAAATTCTAATTTATAATATAGTCTAATGTGTTTCGGAAATTGCATACCAAATTGTGTGTTTCTTAAATTGCTTTTTTATATTGCAATTTGGATTGTGTCTCTTTTATGTATAGTTTATATTCCATGACAACAAAGGCTTATTCCCAAACATCTTTCAAATATTTTCAGAATTCTGTTTTGGTGTCATTCAACTTCTCATACTCACAGATTAAGAAGGGTTTAGTTTCTGTGGGAGTGTGAGGGTGTGTGTGCCCGTGTGCGCTTGTGTGTGACTGACCTTTGCATGTGTATATACATATAATATGTATATATAACTATAGGTGTGTGTGTGTGTGTGTGTGTATTCCAGACATTGTTCACTGAGCCAAATAAACCGGAAGATGTGCTTGCAATGCATTTTCCACCAGAAAGACATTTTCCATGTATCGTGATAACAGCGCTACGGCTATGAACTCTCCAGCCAACATCAGTAGCAGTATCTCCATAGATACGGAACCCCAGTCTGTTTTCTCCTTTTGTCTATGTCTGACTCCCTACCCACAGACATTTAAATGACGTCTGTGCCAAATGTGTAGTAGAGGCAACACACACTCAGCTATAGTTCTTTCTCCATCACATTACTCTGATGCCCTTTGCAGTACCAATAGGAAGACTGCTATGGCAAGCCTCAGCATCCGCTGTCTGGAACCATAGCAACAGCTCAGAACAGCCAATGAAACTGGTGAGGCTGTAGCCTACATCTGTGCACGACAGGCGCAATGCAATGAGACCCGGAGTGGATTAAAAAAAACAGCAGAGAATCTATATTTAGATAAGTCTAGACGAAACAATGCAATACAACACATTTTAAATATCACGTTTTACTGAGTGCACTTCACAATTTCGCGTCTGCACTCTTGTGTTAACGTAACGGGTTTTTGGATATACACGTGTGCATTGGCCACGATGACGTACGCGGGATCAAATTCAGTGAAATCACTGGAGCAGAGATTGGAATTGAACTGGTTGCTGAAATCCGCCCACTAGCGTTAAGTGGTCACCACGTGATGGCAGATACTGTCACAAGGTTCCAACACAGCCTTTTGACTGAGATACGATGGATATCTTGTTGCAGTAGTTTACACTAAAGTGTAGTTTCCTGGTGGCTCGGTATTCTTCGCATGTATGCTGCCCGCCCCGTGTCTCATTTCTGTAGGTCTGCGCGCGTGCCAGGTTTCCTGAGGACACTGGCTAGTGGCCAGCTTGCATCAAAGCACCAGACGACGAGAAAACCGGGGGGGGGGGTCCCTTTTTACTATCGCGCGAAGTACTCCTACTCAGCCTATATAGGCCCAACCATTTTTTATGGGGACTTTAGACCTTCTTGGCGACGTGTTTTCTTGATAGTATAGGCTCCCATAAATTATGCAGACATACTGTTATTTTCAGTCTGCTATTTCATCATTCATTCTCTGTGTGTGCCGTGTGAGAGGGCGTGCAGTAATAACACTAAAAACAGCCCAGTCAATGAGGATCTGTGTGAGATTTGAGGGGGTGGACAGTGTAGCCCATCACATCCGCTCGTCCTTAAACTGTTATTTAATCCCATTTCGATTTTTTTTTTACCTTTTGTTCATCACGTCTCTCTGTCGTGGAAACCGCGGAGGTAAGGACTTAGCAATGGGCAATGAAATGGACCGTGTCCCTTCACATCATTGAAATACTATGAAGTAACGTTTACGGCGCTGCGTCAATGGTAGTGTCGTTGACTCTCCACTGGGCGGCACGATAACCTCAGCCAGCGTCAATTCGAGCTGTCACTGACCCGATAGGGAGGCGGGTTCAAGGCGGTAAACAGTGAGGGGAGGAGCCGGGGAGTTGAGAGCAGGGAGCGAGGAGCGAGGAGCGAGGTAGGCAGAGAGAAAAAGCAGATAGGCTGTTGAAAATGGAGTGCTCACGGAGAAGGTTTATCGGAGATTATTCGAGAGGATGTAAAAATGGGAAGACCAGGACAGTTACTCTAAACTCCAAGTAAGGAGCAACTCCGTCGCCTTGACCCTTCGGACCAGTCCGGCCCCCGGGAACGCCATTAAGATACTTGGCTTCTGCACAACATCAAAGTCGGTAAAAGAGATAAAAGGTGAGTAGCGAAGTGACTTCCGCTTATACAATGGGAACTGTTCAGAGTGTTTGTGGACACTTCGTAGCACACACTCGCACACCTCGTGTTGTTTATTCATTGTTTGGCAATTATGTAACATAATTTCGACGTAGCAACGTGTCCTCACTGCTGCACACAATTTGTTCACTCTGTACTCTGCCGCTGCGACACACAATTCGGTTCCATTTGTTGTATTTTATAGCTAGCCCTCGTACGGTTGTAGACCTCTGCGCTGGCTTGATTTGCATAATTATCTGTATTCTGTTATGTTCTGCCTGCCTTTCTTGACAGTCCGTATTCTAGGTTAATGTGGCTGGCTGTTTTTTGGGGGTCTAGATATGATATACAATCGTCAAAATCACATGGAACTTAACTAACAGACAGACAAAACGTGACGAAGCAGCCCACTGTCCACACAGAAATCAGGCGTGGATCTAACTAGCTTGCTAGTAAGCTTAGCTTCACACATAGTAGTGGAAGTCGCCTGTCTTTCGATTTTGGGAATCGTATGTTGCCACTGACTCTAACGTAGAAAACAGAGCTAGCACGTAAGCATTGCTCTCAGTAGTCAGGTACTGTAGCTTGGAAGAAAAATCTGTCCTATTCGTGAGCCCATCCATGAGTGCCCGCCATGCAGGTTCACGTTGACCACTAATCCTTGTTTGTGTCCAGATCGAGTAGCCTGAGGAGGAAGGGGGTCGGTAGGGGGGTTAGTTAGAGATGGCTGACTAGACCTGTAGACAACTCTGGCAAGGCCAGCAAGTGTGACACCAGTAGCCTGCTGACATTAGCATTTTCAGTACAGCAGTGCAAGTCTGGGAGTAGAGCAGTCGGAGGTACTGTACAAAGCCTGCTCCATCATCTACTGTAACAGCTCTGACAAAAGGGAGAGGCTGCATTTATGTAGGCTGTCGCTTTGCTCTTTGTACTGCTTTTTCTGTTAGTTTGCTCTTTGATGGAAAAACAAAACAGTAAATGCACTGACTTCTTTGAGTTTTTTTTCGGAGGCATGTCTGAAAGACATCTAAATCAATCAGAACCATCAGGAACAAAGGCCAACACTTACTATGGTGTTGTGGGTGGCTTCAGGCTGACAGTGCATAACCAGACATATCTACAGACCAACAGTTGGTCTGTTGCTTTCAAACCTGCTTCAATAACTACTCTGTCCCTTTGCATTTCTCACATCCAGCCGAACCTCCTAGCATTTCTGATGTGCCGTTATTACAGCACTGCAATGGGATTTCAGGTGGACTCCTTCCAGGAGGGTGGAACCTTCATGCCTTTCATACTGCACACCTGGGTGACAGATTTCACAGTGACACCCGCAGTCTGCCAGCTGTGGACCATTTGTGTCCCTGTGGGGACTCGTTTGCGAGTGGCACATCAGGACAGACTGGCGGTCTGGCAGGGGTCCGGCCATACCTGCTGATTGCATCGGGCTGTAAAATCAGATAGTGATGGTTTTACACAGAACCGTTCTGGTGACGAGTGTATTTTTAGCTCATTAAAGCAAAGGTCATGACAGCATCTGATGGAGCTGATTCTAGTTGTAACTCTGAAAGGCTAGTTTGAGGACTAATTTCTCTATCCCTCTCTTTTGCACAAACTCTCACTCATTGATTACCTGTCTGTGGATCAAATCAATGTTCATTCGTCACATACAGAGACATGCAGATCTTTTAGTCAGTGCAGAAAAATGCTTAAGTGACCAGCTTCGCAACACTGCGAAAGAACATCAAACAAATAATCAGCAAAAACTATAAATGTCGATAATGGAACATTACAATCGAAAAAACATGTTCAATATTAATCTGTGTGTTTATGTTTAAGTGATGAATGTAGAAAGATATACTATGAACAGATGTACATCAATAGATTTATTCAAGTCTGTGCTATAGACTCAGTGAAGTGTACGATACAGTTTTTCAAACATCAAATAAATGACAAGTTCAACCTCTCTACGGCAGCCCAATTCAGATATTTTTTTTCCCACTAATTTGTAATTTTCTGAGCTGAACTGATTAGTGAAAATTCTTCCAGTAACTGGTTATCAGAATTGAGATGCCTGAGTGAGCAACCTGTAGGCTATATGTAGGACAAGAGGACTAGCTTTAACCTCCTATCTCCATCCCTTCATTACAGAGGCCCCCCCCCACCCCTCTCGGCCTTCTTCACTTCCTCTTTCTAAGTGTCCATTGTTGTGGCATGTAGTCACCACCTTTTGAGCCAACCAGAGTGTGGTACTATTGGAACACCTGGTCCCGGCAGGAAATGAAACACGCTGCTGTCACAACGGTCGGCTGCAGATGACAGGCCGGTTGGGCTGTCAATCAACCTCGGTCAGATCTGACAAGACACTGATCTTGTCACAGATATTCTGCTGATATTGCTCTCAGAACTTATTAGAGAAATGTCCAATTATTTCTCTAATCTGAATGAATTATTTAATTGGACATTTGATGTCAACTAGTCGTATCCCTTAAAAGGTTTGTGTTTTTGTTCTAAACTTGTCATCAGGCAATAGTCCAGTGAATGTTGAAGGGTCTGTTGAACATAACTGCATTATAATGCAGTTATGTTTTTTCAACATCCCAAGCGTCTTCCTCTGTTTTGGGTTGTGGGCAGGCATTCAGGCTCCTTCACAGATTTCGACTTTGTACAGGTGTACTTCCCCTGGGGCAGGTTGGGGGCGCAGACTGAGCTGGGGTCAGTGTTAAAGGGAGGGTGCATTCAAACCAGATGTAGATGAGCTCTTCACGCGCTTGGGAAACACTGTCTTCACGATGAATTGAACGACAGACAGCTAGAAACACTGGGCCCAAACATCTGGCCTGGATGGTTTGATGTGGGGGGGGGCTGTGCTCAAGGCTACAACTGAAGTGTTCAGGATGACATTTGGGGGGGGGGGGGCATAACT
>JACXGI010015793.1:0-16910 GCA_016801175.1 Esox masquinongy | reverse complement strand
TAGGGTAATAGGTGTTATCTTAAAGAAAGCCTAGGGTAATAGGTGTTATCTTAGGACAGCTCCCACTAGTTTTAAAGTGGTAGGTGCTGACTAATGATGTCATTAAGGAAAATTACTTGCACAGTTACTCCATTGCTGGGCAGGGTTAGAGGGGCACATAAGTGAGACATGACAAGGACTACTGTAGAGAACATTGTAACTTAAACCATGTCTATTGTATTCAGGTAGTGTGTCATCCATTCAGCAAAAATGTATGGTTTTTTAATATACAATTTAGGCAGGTAAGTATGCTTACGTTCTCATTTTCCATAATAACCTGGGAGCAATTAGGGTTAACTGCCTTGCTGGGCTGATGCTTTAACCACTGGGCTACCCTACCACCCAAATGTCTCTACCACGCCACATCCTATGTCTGCATGATTACTTTAGGCTGTTTCACGCCAATAGCAATTGCAATAGCTTTCTAACTCCTCATTTGAAAGGACATGTGTACTGCAGGTTTTGGAGGACCTGAGTGATACACTTACTACACCATAACTTTGAAAGAATTTCAGTTCCATGTCAGTCTAATATATTGTATCTATGTTGAAAATAGAGTCACAGCCAGGGCATCAGCCATTATGTAATGCTACCTGGAGCAATTAGTTTAATTGCCCCGCCCAGTGGCAAAGCAATGGAATTTTCACCTCGTTAGTTCAAGATTCGATCTAACAACATCTTGATTCCCAGACCAACAGACCAAAGGGCTAAACTTCCAGTAACCCGCTATTTTAAAACTACTGTCCACTATTTGATTGTGTTAAATGTCTTTCTGGCATACCATCTGGAGGTCGTCAATACGGGTGTTAACCCCCGCTGCCATCTCCTTCCTCTCTTGGGGTGTCTCGGGGCACGGGTAGAGGGAGGCACGGAACCTGGAACACGAAAGACACAATTCATGCAAACTCACAGTTCCGCTAAACATATTACACAACCTGAATTGCCAGAATGGACATACCCCTTGAAATACATTTTCCGTGATTAGACAACAAAATGTCGAAACTTCATCGTTCCCGACTTGGACATTGAAGTGGTTATTTTCTCTAACACATTTGCCTCAAACATTGTTCCTGGAGTTCTACTGAACTGCACGTTACCAGTCTAAACCTAACCTAGTGTACCTGATTCAAATAATAAGCTGGTTGATGAGATTAATCAGCAAGAAATGGGGTTTTGATAAAAAACGACAAGTTTTCCTGGAACAGTTGGGAGTTAAAACCTACAGGAGGGCAGTTCTTCAGGAACAGGACTGCTCTAACGTTTTATATATTTCTAACAGTCAAATGCAGTATTGATGGATGGACTTAGAACGGACTGTTGGCAGTAACGTACCCCTCACAAATCTTCTTGACCCGGTTCTTCAACTGATCACCTTGGAAAAAGATGATGAAGACAGACTTGTGGACTTGGTCGCCCTATAAAAGAGAGTGAAATGAGAACTTGATAGAGAGTCAATCATCTCACCAATCAAACATGGACTGTCGGAATACGTTTAAGCCAACAATTATGTTATTTTTCCTGGCTCATTTGGTCGCACAACATTGTCTTAGATGGGTAGGATATTGGACAGGGCTGCCTTGTTTTTTCACACTATGAACTCCTTTTGGTAGGTTGGGCAGGCCTAATCACGGTTGTTAGCTGGAGAATATGCTCTCCTCCAAGTGCCTATATGCTGGAAAATACTTTGTAGTTGAGTGAGAACAACAGAATGGCTTGGCAAGATAAGCAACAGAAGACACCTGCCTTGATCTTAGAATCTCTCAAACCTGCAAGGGTGCTGTTGTGGAGTGACAAAGCTACAGTACAATTGCAAATTTGACATCACAAAATTGGGAGGGGTAAAACTGGAAAAAACAGTAATAGGTGACATTATTTACCGTGGTGGGGTCCTCCAAGGGATCCTCGATTTCTGCCTGACGCAAAAATACATTTCCACGACACACCCTCCACAACATCCTCTCAAAGGTAGGGATCCTCTCTCGGCTGATCACTCCGGCAACAAATCTGCTCGGCCGATAACAATGTGTCAGTATTTGTCCAATCAAATACATTGCGCTGTCATAGGTGAGATTATTCCTTCTTCAAACATCTATTAATCTGTAACTTTCTAAATAGCATTTAATATAGTATGTGTAATTGTTTTTCCTAGCTTTTAGTTATCTTTCATGTTTATCTTTATTTTATTTACAAATATATGCCTTAAGAATAGGAATAAAATGCATAGAAAATAATGCACAGCACTTGTGAATTGAATAGGGACTCCTGTTCTAGTCTATTTATGTGTATGTACAGTATACCTATTTTTTATATTAAATAGACAATAAAAACGAAATATAGGCAAACAAATCACCGCAAAAAAAACCCAGCCATTTCAAATTGCATTTTACAGATACAGTTAAGCCCAAAAGTATTCATACCCATGTCACATTTTGAGCCATAGTGAATTTTTATTTGACCAATAGGTTTCTTGACCAATAGGCTGGAAATGACATAAACAGTGACAAAACATGGTAAGACATTGTGCTGGAGATACAAATGAATAAAGTAACTATAGTTTTTAGCCATGACTTGCAGTTGACTAGTAACTGACTAGAGAACTACTGCTGTTCAGCTGTTCTCAATTTATAGGTGATTAGAATGCTCTTTCATGGTGGAAATTACAAGACCATTTTAAATGGTATAGAAACTTGCATTTTCTCAAAAATTTGCAACAATTTCAAGGGGTATGAATAATGTTAGACATGGCATTAACAGAAATAGTTACGTTATTCATTTGTATCACCAGCACAATGTCTTACCGTGTTTTGTCACTTGTTTATGTCATTTCCAGCCAGAAGAAACCTATTGGTCAAATAAAAATTCACTATGGCTCAAAATTTGGCATGGGTATGAATACTTTTGGGCTTAACTGTATATTGCACAACTCGGTTTCCAAAAAAGTTGGGGGTCTGCGTAACATGTAAATAAAAACAGAATGCAATGATGTGCAAATCATTTAAACCCTATATTCAATAGAAAATAGTACAAAGACAACATATCAAATGTTGGAACTGAGACATTTTATTGTTTCTTGAAAAATACATGCCCACTTTGAATTTGATGCCAGCAACCGTTTCAAAAAAGTTGGGACAGAGACAACAAAAGACTGGAAAAGTTGTGTAATGCTAAAAAATTAAACCTGGTTGAATATCGCACAACATATTAGGTCAATTGGCAACAGGTCAGTAACATGATTGGGTATAAAAAGAATTCCAGAGAGGGTAAATATCATTAGTGATCGCAGAGCATTCAGCTACATTTTCAATCATCATTTCTATTCTGTCATGAGCATCTGACCAGGAAATCAAATTGCTTTCAATATGATCTGTGAATTCCAACATCATTTGCACTAGCCTTGCAGTTGCCATTATACCCATTCATCTATGATTGTAGCCTACCTATTCCCGGTTGGCACGTTAAACAGTGTCCCGCCTTCAAAGAATGACTGACAGGGCGCTAGAACATGAAAATGAAATCGCATTGCACTGTCATTTTCATTAAGTTAGGAAAACAGCGTTAGAGCATGAAAATTTAATTGCAAAGGTGTGTGCTGTTTCTCACTTTTCACATTTGAATTAACATTTGAATTTTGTTAACCACAAAGCAGATGTTTATACCAGTACACGAAAATTCAAATGCAAATTACATTTTTGCATTTACATTTTTGTATTGACTCATATAATGTAGGCAACAGTGGAAAATTAAAATAGTATTGTGGGATTGCATTTTCATTTTTCAATCTGCGTTAACATCTGAATTAGGTTAACCAAAAAGTGGGGCATGACTTTGAAAATGAAATGCCAAATGGCTTTCAATTAACATTTCAATTTTGACAGCGAATGTGCATACCAGTACATAAAAATTCAAATGCAATTACATTGCATTTTCATTTTAATTTTGAATGAAATAATGCAGGCAAAAGTGGAAAATGAAGATACAATGTGGGATTGCATTAACATTTGAATGCTTCTATACTCATCATCTACGGTACATAATATCATTAAAAGATTCAGAGAATCCAGAGAAATCTGTATGCAAGGGACAAGGCCGAAAACCAATACTAGATGGCCGTGATCTTCGGGCCCTCGGGCGGCACTGCATTAAAAACAGACATGATTCTGTAGTGGAAATCACTGCATGGGCTGAGGAACACTTCTGAAAAGCATTGTCTGTGAACACAGTACTTCACTGCATCCACAATGGAAGTTAAAACTCTACCATGCAAAGAAGATACCATATATAAACAAGATCCAGAAACACCGTCGTATTTTCTGGGCCCGAGCTCATTTAAGATGGACTGAGGGGAAGTGGAATACTGTCCTGTGGTCTGATTAATCAAAAAAAATTTTGGGGGAATCATGGACGCTGCGTCCTCTGGACTGAAGAGGAGAGGGACCATCTGGCTTCTTATCAGTGCACAGGTGAAAAACCAGCATCCGTGATGGTATGGGGGTGCATTAGTGCACAGGGCATGGGTGACTTGCACATCTGTGAAGGTGCCATTAATGCTGAACAATATATACAGGTTTTGGAGCAACATATGCAGCCATCCAGACAACGTCTTTTTCAGGGAAGGCCTTGCTTTTCTACAAGACAATGCCAAACCACACTCTGTACGTATACCAACAGCATGGTTTCGTAATAAAAGCGTCTGGGTGCTAAACTGGCCTGCCTGCAGTCCAGGCCTGTCACCCATTGAAAACATTTGGCGCATTATGAAACGAAAAATATGACAAAGGAGACCCCAAAATGTTGAGCAGCTGAAATCCTATATCAAGCAAAAATGAGAATACATTTCACTTTCAAAACTAAAGCAATTGGTCTCCTAAGTTCCCAAACGCTTACAGGTTATTGTTAAAAGAAGAGGTGATGCAACACAGTGGTAAACATGCACCTGTCCCAAAAACCCTACAGATAAATGTCCACAATATCATGCATTTAGTTTAGTCAGAGTTTCACACTTCTCCAGGTGAGCTAAGGAGGGTGGGGCTGATGGCCCACACCTGGTGTTCTAGATCTTTAGAGAAGCTAATGTTAAGCAGGACCCCTGATTAACATCACCAAGGGTCTCTTTCTCTAATACCCTTCCACTTTTCCTCAACAGACACTTCTCATTACACTACAGTGTTGTTAAAAGAATAGTTGATGTAACACATTGGTAAACGTACTCCTGTCCCTTTTTTGAAACATGTTGCTGGCATGCATCAAATTCAAAATGTATTTTTCCAAATACAATGAAATGTCTCAGTTTCAACATTTGATATGTTGTCTTTGTAATATTTTCAATGAAATATAGGGATAAATGTTTCGCACATCATTGCATTGTTTTTATTTGCATTTTACGCAGCATCACAACATTTTAAAAACAGGGTGGTTCAATTCAGTGTGCTCGTTGTATAGTCATTGTAGCTTAACTACTGTTGTGCTCTTACTGTTGATGCCAGATCATATTCACATAGCAGTAGAAGAGTTGTGTTTACCAGTTGGACAAAATATGCTTGGCATTGATACTGTGTGAAAATAATGTGACTGAAACAATGAATAATTACTTTGCAAACAAAGAATACTACTGTTCTCATTAGGTTTTAATGAAGAACATCTTGGCCGCAGTTTCCTTAAAAGTACCTCATCATCCCAGAAAAATGGCAATACATTTGTTAACGGACGGATGAGGCCTAGCTGTTTGCTGTTCTATCACTGTGACAATAGGTCATAATGCTTGTCAACGTAATGTCCCTGCATTGAACGCTGCCACCAACCTGATGACACATACACACACACACACATACACACACACACACACACACACACAACCATGGCATTATCAAATATGGATTAATGCCTGGCTCAAAGTTAATACTTATCGAATGGCCGCTGGTTTTTAACACCCTCTATTACAAAATCACCTTTACAGTACATGCCTACAGGCTTACAAGTGTGGGGCAGGAGTTAACTAATACCCAACACAGCTAGTTTTCATTGGGTCTACAGAAGAATTTGCAATAGCGCTCTTTAATGTACAGATGATTTAATTTGTGTACGTCACATTGTGCACGCAGGGCACGTTTGTCAGCCCCAGGCCTTTAACAGACTGGTTTATATCAACAATTTAATTGCCTCAAAGCCTGGATGTTGCTTTGGGAAAACACGTCTGAACGGCATGTCACTTACCCCAGTCGGAGCGGTGCTCCCCGACCCCCCTCATTGCCCTCCATCAGGGCCGATGACTCCTCCATCAGGGCAGGATCCTCCATCTGTGGACCGTGCGGAATGACGAGGATGACCAGGGTGATGATGGTGATGATAATAATGGCAATGGCAATGGTGATGATGTTTATGACAACGGTTATGGTGGTGAAGACAATAATGATGAGGTCCATTTTTTGTTCAAATTGATCACAATGTTTGTGTCAGTGGGGTAAGGGTTCATTTTGGAAAAAAAATAATCAGAAACACTATTGCAGACATGCCATATAATGCAGTGCATTAAAGGGGATACGTGAAGCATTTTAGAAATAAAATGTTGTTAATAGATTTACAGTAATAGCAAAATTATAGTGTTTCATAACACATTTACTCACCAGAAACAATTTGGATGCATACAAAAGTGCATCCTAAAATGCAGAATTTGCTTTTGACTACTGAAAAGCAGCAAACTATCTTTTCCCTATCAGCAGGTAAAGCTTTGTTCACACTGGAAGTTTGAAGTGACTTAAATCCTATATTAAATTCTAATCAGGTTTGATTCTTGCTGTCTAAAAAGGCAAAAACCTAATGAAATCAGATGTCAAGCCACATTCCAAACCTAATTTATATGCGGTACTAATTCAGATACAAATCTGATATCTGGCTATGAGAATATGTAAGGAGGTCAATGTACTCCAGGGGGATAGAAAAACAACGCTGTCATTGGCACACAGTCAATAAATCTGATCTAACATAATTGTTAGAATATTTGTGAAATCCTTTATGATTTATTTATTATAATAGGTCCAGTATGTAATTACTTAAGTTCAGTTTTGATATTTTTGTTGTTTTTGCATCTTAACATTTAGAAACTGTAATTTTCAGGTTGAGAAGTTATTGTTAATGGCTACACTCCATTCAGATTAGCTGGGAGCATAGCTAGCAAAATGCAAACTGTGTATGTCGTAAAATATTTTTTTCGCTGTACTGTAGAGGATTGCTGACAATGACATGGACATCTATTTTGGTTTACATTAATACAAGCATCAACCTCACACCTTTCCTCCAGTACACATATACACCGATCAGCCATAACATTATGACCACTGACAGGTTAAGTGAATAACACTGATAATCTCGTTATCATGGCACCTGTCAGTGGGTGGGATATATTAGGCAGCAAGTGAACATTCTGTCCTCAAAGTTGATGTGCTAGAAGCAGGAAAAATGGGCAAGCGTAAGCATCTGAGCGACTTTGACAAGAGCCAAATTGTGATGCTGGATGACTAGGTCAGAGCATCTCCAAAACTGCAGCCCTTGTGGGGTGTTCCCGGTCTGCAGTTGTCAGTACCTATCAAAAGTGGCCCAGGGAAGGAAAAGCAATGAACCGGCGACAGGGTCATGTGCTGCCAAGCCTCATTGATGCACGTGGGGAGTGAAGGCAGGCCCGTGTGGTCCGATCCAACAGACAAGCTACTGTAGCTCAAATTGGTGAAAAAGTTAATGCTGGTGCTGATAGAAAGGTGTCAGAACACACAGTGCATCGCAGTTTGTTGCGTATGGGGCTACATAGCCACAGACCAGTCAGGGTGCCCACGCTGTCCCCTGTCCACTGCCCACTGCCAAAAGAGCCTACAATGGGCACGTGAGCATCAGAACTGAACCACGGAGCAATGGAAGAAGGTGGCCTGGTCTGATGAATCACATTTTATTTTAGACCATGTGCACCCTTTCATGGCAATGGTAGTCCCTGATGGCATTGGCCTCTTTCAGCAGGATAATGTGCCCTGCCACAAAGTAAAAAAATGGTTTAAGGAACACAACAATGAGTTCCAGGTATTGAGTTGGCCTCCAAATTCCCCAGATCTCAATCCAATCGAGCATCTGTGGGATGTGCTGGACAAACAGGTCCGATCTATGGAGGCCCCACCTCGCAATTTACAGGATCTGCTGCTAACATCTTGGTGCCAGATACCACAGCACACCTTCAGAGTGGACTCCATGCCTCGAAGGGTCATCAGGGCTGTTTTGGCGGCAAAAGAGGGACCTACACAATATTAGGCAGGTGGTCATAATGCTATGGCTGATCTGTGTAAATAACAGTCTATTAACCGTCTAACACTCTATTAACACCATCAATGTTAACTCAGACCTCACTGTCTCAAAACATTCAAATCAAATCTCATTTGGTCACTTGTAAATGCTGGTTTTACAGTCAGTAATCCAAAATGATTTTAAAAAAGTACAACAGATGTATTAAGGCCTGCAGTGTGAACACAGCTCTAGAGACACAATCGTCTTTCCTCAAACCCATAGACAAATGGGAGACAGGCAAGTGAAATCTGTTGGTCATTTCCTGGTTGCTAACATTCTACACAGTTCACACTAATTTCTGTTTTTTACAGCTGGTCAACTTGGTAAGCAGGTCAGCCAAAGGTCTAAGTCAAAGTAACTAGAACGATTGTGCTAGGAGAGGACAGTAATGATTTGAATGTGAACTGTTAAAGCTGTGATTGAGCTACCTTTCACGAGGTTGGAGCAAAGAAGAGATATCTCCTTTAGCCAATGGTTGCACACCCAGACATCAACTGCACAGTTGGATGTCAGATTGCTATATCTTATGTGGCTAGCTGATATACCGACATTGATTGATATATCCATGTGTTGAGATCTGCCATACAATGTAGTCTGTAAAGCAGCCTGCTTGAAACACATCCAAAGTATTGTTGGGGACGACTGACCTCGTCAAAGAACTGCTGTGTGCGTCGCAGGATGTGCTTCAGCTCGGTCAGCTCCAAGAAGTTCTTTTTCAGGGCTTCCTGGTTGGTGTTGATCTCCTTCAGCTCGTTCTCCAGCTTCTCAAATGTAGCCTGTCAATCAAGCAGAAACAACCAATGACATTGAGCATTAGATTAAATGGAGTGGAATGAGGCAATGGTAGAAGCTATCATTATATCATTAGAACCTCTAGAACAGATAGAAAGGTACACTTTTAAAATGGAGACTTGGTGCACCTATTACAGACCCATTCATCTGAATGGGGATTCTGGTTCTAGCGGAAAAGATAGCCTATTCAACTCCATACCAATCAATAATGAATCCTAACAAGGGTCCAAGTCATAGCCTATAATTAGGGCCAATGCATTCTGTACTTTTGGAAAAGCATTCTGTACTTTTGGGATTAACAAAAAATAAATGTTTTAACTCATTTTTAGATGGATGTGAATTGGGTTGTTTTTTATTTGGATAACCTATAAGTAGAATCAGTATCATATCTGGTAGCTGAGAAATTCCAGGTTTAAAGTGTCTAGATTTTAAAAACATGGAGGACAAATCAGCACATATATGATACTGTACACCATTTTCAAGTAACCCTTTCGGCTCGATAACGCCACTTCCACAACCGGTGGACAGAAATTGTGGACTTCATCTTTAAATATCATAATGGTTCTTATGGAGATGAAGACAATAGCTTCTATACCTCTAGGTCTATCATATCCCTAGGAAAGGGGACTTCAGGGTTCTCTCCTGTATCAACAGTTGGGATGTTGGCTTTCTTGATCTCCTTCTCCACAAACCCTGCAATGCAGAAAAACAAGTTCTGTTCATCACAGGTTTTAGTGGCCAGGTTGCTAATGTTTGCGCTTTCTTGCCATCTGCTAATGGATGTCTTACAAGGGCAATTGAGTAGCACAAACCAATTTGTGTGGTCATCATCATCATCAGCAACAAATTTATTCATAAAGCCCTTTTTACAACAGCAGTTGTCACAAAGTGCTTTTACAAAACACCCAGCCTGAAACCTCAAGGAGCAAACAAAAACAGTGTTGAATTTCAGTGGCTTGTAAAAACTCTCTAAGAAGGCCGAAATTTAGGAAGAAACCTAGAGAGGAACCAGGCTCAGAGGGGTGACCAGTCCTCTTCTGGCTGTGCCGGTTGAATTTTAAGAGTACAAGTTGTAATTATTAAAAAATGCATGTGAGCTGAGTCCAAAGTCTATTAAATCCAGGTCAGAAGCATGACCAAATGGACAAGGACAGGGACAACCCGTGGGGGGGGGGGGGGGGGGGGGGGGGGGGGGGGGGGGGGGGGGGGGGGTTGGGGGGCAGAGTGGCAGCTGAAATCAACAGGTATCATCTTGTGGTGAACCTCATCCCTAGGAATAGCTAGTGTATACAGTGGCTCTGCGTCATTGTCAGAGATAGTGAGCCTGCTTTCAACTGATGTAAAAAATGGGGCTTGGGAAAATGGCAAAAATCAGCAACCAAATTAAATGCCCTATCAATTTTAATATATTAATTATGTGTTCATGGATAAAAAACTGTAAGTATCGAAGTTATTACTAAGATGCATAATTGTATGTTTTTCAAGTCACTTCCTTGTTTATATCCATAATTTGTCACACAAAATAATAAATTCTAGGTGTTATGCTAGATGGTGATGGACAGAGAGGAAAGACAATTAAAACTGACTGCAAATGTTGTCACTACTGCTACTACTGAAGTTCAATTCTGAGTCCCATTTGAAACCAGACATGAAAGGAGTGTTGATATAGTACCTCTCAATTTGTAAGGTATACAGATTTCTTATCATAATTAGTATTTTAAACAGGTCAAATACGATTAATTATGAAAACACTTACTCAGTTTCCGGTCCATCTCCTCACACCGCCTCACTTCATTCACAAACTTCCTCTGGAACACATTCACGTCTGGGTTGAGCTAAAAAAACAATCAAGAAAAAGGTGTCACAGTTGCCCCATTTGGCCATGTCTCCTTGGGGAGAGGTCTTGTGGACTTTCTATTTAAATAAACAGTTTTAGAAAACAACAAATAGATGTCTGATATGTGACTTACATCGCGGAACTGAACCATTCCCAGCTCTCCCAGCTCGCTGACACAGCAATAGGCTGCCTCAGATTGGAGAAAGAGCTGGGCCAGCGTCATCTCCTCGCTCCTGAACAGTTCCCCCATGGTGACCACCTCACACACTCACTATGGTTAAAAAAGAACTATACTGCTGCAAAATAAAGGGAAAATGCCAGATAGGGACAGATATATAGATAAACTGTGATGGAGAGACAAAGGTAGACTATATAGGATAGAAAGATTAATAAATACAGATACAGTAGATACAGAATATTACACCTAGGCCTATATGACAATATTGTGTAGTATTTATGAGTAAGATGTCACAATACATGTAATGAAGGACAGGATATTTGTTTAGTGTGTCACGCTTATTCTGTTGGTGCTACCTCACTGTACTTTATAAATGTCCAAGGACTGTCCTCAGTATCAGTCAACATTATTGTTAACCGTTGACTGTATGGGATTAAACGTCCGTGTCCTATTAAAGTCCTGCACTAATTCTGTCATGTGTAATGCCCTCGTGTGACTGTACACTGCTCAGTCAAACTGAACATATTATTCATTATACGTCATACATTTTATATACTTTTGCATTTCCTAAATATCTTGAATAACTTAACGTTCAATAGACAATTTACTCTTATTTGAGATAAGCATGAGCCAAAAAAGCAATGTCGCACAGTAGAGCGTCTTTTCTGCCGCACTGTCCTTCGTTCTTCAAGGACGCCATGATGAGGCTGCTATAGGCAACTGGGCATCCCTTACTATATGATACAGGTAACGGAGAAAATAAGATCGAATTATAGTAATATTGATTTGCTAATATACGTCTTTTTCACAATTAGTAGTCAAGACATAGTGGTCCAAACCTCAAATTTGGAGGATATGAGAATTGAACCATATAGACCTATATAGTCTTGATCAAAAAAATGACGATATAAAATGAAAACATCCCTCTTTAACGTCAAGAGAAAAACGTTAGTAATATGAACATATTTTTTTCACAAGAGGCTATGTTTTTTCACCAAATGTCTATAGATATTATTAGGCTAACGGCCGAATGCAAATGCAGAATTATTTTAAAACGGTCGATTGATGGCCGATTGAGATTATTAGTAATTTTTTTGTTTTTATTTGGGATGCCAGTCCATTATATCAGTATATTTTAAATACACCCAGCAGCTCACAGCAAATCCATTGGATCCATCCGTGATCGACATCTGACGTACATCAGAGAAATGTTCACCTCAAAATAAATGTATATTTAATAGCACTCTGTTAATTAGATTTACATTTACAGGCACGGTAGAACAGACTGACATTTAAACAGGTAATGAATTAGCTTACCTGTATAGAAATTCTTCAGAATTTCTCCAAGTCGGACGAGAGGCACTCTCCTCACGAATCAACGTGACGTCACGCAAACCATCTGCTGGATCTGAGGGATGGTCATGTGATGAGCTGGGATGCTGAGAGGTTGTATGTAGTGCCTTCGTGATTGCTGTGGGGATTTGAATGTACGAATGTTCAGTAACGCTGCTGCCATAATACATTGGGAAATACATCTATGAGGGACCTAATCTTGATTTTATTTTATTTTTGCGCCTTCGGAAAGTAATCTGACTCTCCTCGTGTTGTTGTGTAATAGTAATAGCGTAAGAGTAATAGAGCTATTTTGAAAAATGTATTACATTTAACAATGTTGCAATCAATCTACAGTCAATAACCCCAAATAACGAAATAAAAACAAGTTTTTACAAATTTGTGACAATTTATTTCAAAATAACAAAATTACCATTTGTCACAGACATAAGTATTCAGATCCTTCATTCAGAATATTGTAGAAGTACCTCTGGCAGCGATAACAGCTTGGCACAGGTGATTTGCTCGCTTCACCAGCTTATTGTCTTCCCACAGTGCATCCTTCCATCACTTCCCCAGGTAAATGGCACACACGTACAGGACAGTCAATGAAATGTAAAAGAAAATGGGACTCATTGGACCAGACAACCTTGTACTGCTCCAAGGTCCAGTTCTGATGCTCGAGTGCCCATTATAGGCGGACAGGGGTCATGGGCACTCTGACCAGTCAGCGGCTATGCAACCCCATTCGCAACAGGGTATGGCGCTTCAACAGTACACATTCAAATTTTCTGCGACTTGTGCCACAGTAGACCTTCTCTCAATTTGGACCAGATGGGATAGCCTATGTTGCCCTCATGCGTTGATGAGCCTTGAGCACCCAACACCCTGTCGCTGGTTTGTGGTTTGTCCCTCCTCGGGCCACTGTCGGTAGGTACTCCCTACTGCTGACCAGGAGTACCCCACAAGCCTTGCCATTTCAGAGATACTCTGACCCAGTAATCCGGCCATAACAATTTGTCCCATGTCAAAGTCACTCAGGTCTTTACTTCTGCCCATTTCTCCTGCATCCAACACGTTGACCACGAGAACTGATTGTTTGCTTACCATCTAATCTACCCAGACCTTGATATGTGCCCTTGTTAGGAGATGATCAACGTTATTTGCTTCAACTGTGAGTGGTCATAATGTTTTGGCTGATCACTGTATATCAAAGTCAAAGTCTCTTATTTGTCAAGTGCACCAAATAATTGCTAATTAATTCTGAACAATGAAATTCTTATGACAAGGCATACGACATCTACATAGTAATTAAGAAATATATAAAGCAAAAATAATAAAAGAAAAAACTAAATATACATAACAATAGTGACTTAGAAGCAATTTAAAATAATGTGGAAATGGGAATATGGACAGTATGAATACAAATCTTAAATATTATAAATATAAGGTTGTAGTGCCTATAAATGGATACATTAAAATGTGCAAATGTACATGAATGCACATAGAAAGTGACCAGGGCATATGAAGTGTTCATGTGATCAATAGATCAATGTTGCTGGTTGAGAAGCCTTATGACCTGGGGGTAAAAACTGTTTGTGAGTCTGGAAGTGCATGTCCTGATGCTCCAGTTGCGTCTACCAGATAGCAGCAGTGTGAACAGACCATAGCCTGGGTGGCTGTAGTCTTTTATGATGTTCCGTGCTTTCCTAAAGCATTGTGTATGGTAGATGGCTTGCAAAGAAGGGAGATGGCAGCCGATGATGCACTCCGCTGACTTCACCAGACATGCCAAAGTTTTTGAGAGTCCTCAGGAAGTATAGGTGCTTTTGGGCAGTTTTTTCCACACACAGAGGAACTTGAAGTCGGAGACTCTCTCCACTTCAGCTCCATCGAGGTATGCGAAATGAAAATGTCAGGAAGGGTGGAGCACATGTAGGCTCTGACCAGCCTCTCAAAGCACTTCATGATAATGGAGGTCAGTGCTACAGGGTGGTAGTCATTCAGGCAGGTGATGAAAAGTTTCTTTGGTACAGGGACAATGGTGGTCTGTTTGAAGCACAAGGAGACTGCAGAGACAGGGAGAGGTTGAATATAGAGGTGAAAACCTCCGCTAGCTGGTCGGCGCACCCCGTGAGGACATGGCCTGGAATGCCATCTGGCCCTGGTGACTTCCGTGAATTCACTCTTTTAAAAACTCTCCTCACATCAGCCGTGACTAGGGACAGAGTGCAGTTGTCCTGGTCCTCAGCAAGCCTCGCCGAAGGAATTGTGTTGCTCGCCTCAAGGTGTTGAGCTCATCAGGGAGTGAGGCGGTGGGATGAGCATCACTGCTATTTCTCCCTTTGTAGTCTGTGATGTGTCGCAGTCCACACCACATGCATCTGGGGTTAGAGCTGTGATAGTTAGACTTATCCCTGTAGTCTCTTTTTCCATCTCTGATAGCCTTCCATAAGGGTCATATCTGGATCTCCTCAAAGCCGCCAGGTCCCCAGAGCTATAGGCAGAGGACCGTGCTCTGAGCTTAGTGTGGACATTACCATTAACCCAGGGCTTTTGGTCGGGGAAAGCCATGACATTGACCCTCAGGACGACATCAACGATGCACTTGGAGATGTATGCTGAGACAGAGTCTATGTATTCACGAATGTCTCCATCAGCTGCAACACAAAACATCTGCCAGTCTGTTGTCTCGAAGCAGTCCTGGAGAGTGGTAATGGATTCCTCACTACAGCACTGAACTGCCCGAAAAACTGATTCTTCTTGTTTTAGTCGTTGTCTGTAGATTGGAAGAAGAAGAATTGGTGTGATCTGCCTTACCAAATGCAGGGCGGAGGATGAGTTTGTAGCTGTTCCGTATTTGTGAATAACAATGGTCAAGTGTCTGATCACCACGGGTAGGACAGTTAATGTGCTGATGGTATTTCGGCAAAAATTCCTCATATTAGCCCTATCTATTGAAGTCCCCAGCAACAATAAAAGCTACCTCAGGGTGAATGTCCTGTAGTCCATTAATTACTCCGTATAGGTCCTCTACCACGCGCGTTTTATCCGCATCCAGGGGTATGTAGACTGCTGTGATAATAGCGGAGCTGAATTGCCGCGGAAGGTAGAAGGGCTGTACCTTAACAGTTATGAGCTCCAGATCTGGTGAGCAGTGTGTTGAAAGTACTGTAACATACAAACCCCAGCAAGAATTAACCATAATACAGACCCCTCCAGCTCCTCGTTTACGTGATTCCAAATTTCTGTCCTGCTGGGATATGGAAAGACCATGTGCGTAATGGCTGAGTCAGGCACCATAGGGTTTAACCAAGTCTCCAAAACACAACAGTTCGCAATGTCCTGCTGGAAGTTCATCCATGCGTGTAGTTCGTCCATTTCATTGTCCCGGGATTATTAAACATTTGCAAGTAAAATGCTCAGTAACGTCGGATATCAGTAGCTTGTCAGAGATCTACATACAGTAGGATACGTTTACCGCTGTTCTTTCTCCTCTGTTGGTGTGTTGACTTTTGGTCATAGTTTTGGTCATATATACACTATGTGACCAAAAGTATGTGGACACCTGACCATCACAAGAGCATGTTGGACATCCCATTCCAAAACCATGGGCATTAATATGGAGTTGGAGCCACGTTTGCAGCTATAACAGCCGCCACTCTTCTGGAAAGGCTTCCTGAAAGGTTTTGGAGTGTCTCCAGTCACATTCAGCCAAAAGAGCACTTGTATGGTCTTTTTGCTGAAACATGAAAAGGTCTTCCCCACATTGTTGCCATGAAGTTGGATGCGCCCAATTGTTTAAAATGTCTTTGTATCTGGCAGCTTTAAGATGACCCTTCACTGGAACTAAGGGCCTAGCCCAAACCCTGAAAAACAACCCCAGACCTTTATCCCTCCTCTACCAAACTTTACAGTAGGCACTATGCATTCCGGTGTTTAGTGTTCTCCTGACATCTGCCATGCCCACGCTTGGCATTGCACATATTGATGTGAAGCTTGCATACAGCTGCTCGGCCATGGAAACTCATTTTGTGAAGCTCCCGACGCACAGTTCTTGTGCTGATGTTACTTCCAGAGGCAATTTGGAACTCTGTGGTGAGTGATGATAGGCGCTAAGCAAGATTATGTGGTCTACTACTTCGTGGCTGGGCTGTTGTTGCTCCTAGACACTTCCACTTCACAATTATAGCACTTACAGTTGACGGGGGCAGATCTAGTATAGCAGAAATTTCACAAAATGACTTGTGGCAAAAGGTGGCATCCTATGACTTTATCACATTTAATGTCACTGAGCTCTCCAGTATGATGCGTCCTACTGCCATTGTTTGTCTATGGAGATTTCATGGCTATGTGCTGGATTTTATGGATTTATATATATATATATATATATATATATATATATATATATAT